>MPNW01001038.1:152702-167557 GCA_011800805.1 Hirudo medicinalis
TCATCATCATCATCATCATCATCATCATCATCATCATCATCATCATAGGCGTCGTCGTCGTCGTCATCATCATCATCATCGCTATCGTCGTCGTCGTCGTCGGCGTCGTCATCATCATCATCGTCTATATCGTAGACGTATTCGTCGTCCCCACTCACAAGAAAAACGCCGAAGAAGTCGCGCTTCATCGGCCACGTCACGGATGATCGGCCTCGGAGCTAATTACCCCGGAGAAACGACCGCATGGAGTTGCGCTCTTCCCGAGTTTTCCAGGAATTCGAAGCGACGTGTTCTTGGAGGATGTTGTTGTTGTTGTTGTTGTGCACTCGCTGCATTGTGATGTTGTTGTTGTTGTTGTTGTTGTTGTTGAGTTGTTGCGTTGCCGTGTCGTGGAGGATTGGTGGAAGGGAAAAAAATGAAGAATACAAAATTGAAACATAATATATTATAATCATAATTATTATTAATTCAACTTGCCAACAACCACAGGGACGTAAATATCATAACAATAATTAATTACTTTAACAAAGACGCAGTTAAAATTACTCACAAGCATAATTATTATTAAAGATATTGATAATTATAACCAATACAACCATGCATACTTGAAATACCATAAAAACAAAGCCAAATGAACGACCAATAAAAAAACATAGAAAGCTTCAAAGGTCACAAAAACCCACCCCAGGTCATAGGTGGCGTGAGTTTTTCTTTCCGGGTTCAACAACTCCTGGAATAATCACACGAGAGTCGTGCACGTGTGCACACTGATAAAGCATTCATTCGTTCGTTCATTCGTTCATTCGTTCATTCGTTCGTTCATTCGTTCATTCGTTCATTCGTTCGTTCATTCGTTCGTTCGTTCGTTCGTTCATTCATTCATTCCACATGTAGATGGCCATGCAAAATTCATCGGGGCTTCCACTCGGCTTGAATCCAGCTCTGAATCAGCTCATTGTTCCACGAGATTCCACACACGTCCGACACCATTCATTCTTTCTTACCTTCTTTCTTTCTTACTTTCGTCTTCCAATCTTCCTTCGTCCATCCATCCATCCATCCGTCCGTCCGTTCCCCTTTCTCCCCTAATCCTTTGTTTGAGTGCTATTGATTGCCACTCTAATTGCTTTGCGTTGTTGCGTTAATAAGCTTAATTGGTTAGTTAGTGGAGTTAGTTAGTGAAGTTAGTTAGTGAAGTTAGTTAGTGAAGGTTAGTTAGCGAAGTTAGTTAGTGAAGATTAGTTAGTGGAGCTGGTGAAGTTATTCAACCTGACGAAGCATGTTTTATCTGGTGGAGATTTTGAGGGATGAAATGTTGATGTGGCTTCTGATTGGTTCGTACATCCTCCTACATTTGTCCATCCGACCATCCATCCATCCATATATCCACCCATCCATCCATCCTTTCATCCATCCATCCATTCATCATCCATTCGTCCATTCATCCATCCATCCATCCATCAACCGGTTATCCATGTCTAATTTGAAGCTCCAATTTTTTATTCATGAAAAAACCTGGCCCCTGTGAAAGTCATAAAAAGTCACAGAATGAGAGTTTAACGATGGCACAAGATGATGTCTGTCTATGTACGTGTGCTTGTATGTTTGCTTGTATGTTTTTGATTGTGCGTGTGCTTGTACATGCCTCTATCTATCTGACTGGGTTTCTCTGCGCTTTATTATAATTCTAATAATATTAATAATAATAATAACAACACCAACAACAAATAGAATGATATCATTTGTCTGAACATATTCTGGCATTCTCTCATTCATTGTTTGCGGCTCCAATCCTTCCTCATGTGACTGCCTGTTTCTTAGTATTGCTCAGTATGTCCCTGTATGGCTGAATAGGTTCGAGTTTGTACGTGTGATTTCAAAGTGACCTCAGACATCTCAATCTGATGGACAGATGAAAATTAAAGAAGGAATATCAATCCAGATTGGGAAGGAACTGACTTTGAGGGATCAGAAGAAGATAAAAAGGAAGATGAAATGACGAATGAATGAAGAAAGCAGGAGTGCCCGGAGGAGTGCAAAAGAGTGCGGAGAATGCAGATGCGAGGATCCAAATAGAGTTCAGTTGAATTGAGCGGAGTGAAATAGAGTGAGAGAAGTTGATGGTTTAATACTTAGATGATTGAAACGTCTCCGTTTGTAGAGGGCAAAAGCTGATTACTGGAGAGTGGCACTCACTAACTCACTCATTCACTAATGCACTCAATCATTCATTTATTTGCTCACTCACTCACTCAAGCACTCACTCACTCACTCACTCACTCACTCACTCACTCACTCACTCACTCACTTACGGTCTCATTCATTCATTTACTCACCCGTTCTTCATTCGAACCATTTTTCTCTCACGAATGTCATAAAAATTTCAGAAAGATTTAAATTTAGAAATTCAATTATTCACAATAACTAAATCACGCAACAGCAATATTTATTTTTATTGTTTTGTTGAAATTTAATATTGGCTTTTTTTGTTTTTTATTTGCCCCGTTACAACAAGTACTCCCAACGTTTCCAAGAAAACTAATTCATCCCTGCAACCTCCAGGGTCATCCTAATTATAATCCCGTGACCCAAGGTCATCATTCCAATAATCCATTCATTCATTCCTCCAATCACCCATTCATTCGTTCGTTCGTTCGTTCATTCGTTCATTCGTTCATTCGTTCATTCGTTCATTCGTTCATTCGTTCATTCGTTCATTCGTTCATTCGTTCATTCGTTCATTCGTTCATTCGTTCATTCGTTCATTCNATTCATTCATTCATTCATTCATTCATTCATTCATTCATTCATTCATTCATTCATTCATTCATTCATTCATTCATTCATTCATTCATTCATTCATCCAATCAGCTATTCATTCATCCGTCCATCAATCCAACAATCCATTCCTCCCAAATCCTACCGACCGATGCATGGAAGCCCTGGAAGGACATTACTCTTAATTTTTGCTTTCCAACTTTTACTCTCGATGCTCTGGAAGAAGGTGCGGTCGGAGACGCAGCGCCGTAACCGGCGACACCAGCGACTTGATAAACATGTCAGGAGGAAAAGTACAGAAGCACGTTTTGTCCTTAAATATGATTTTTATGATTTTTATTCGCTAATTGATTTATAATAAACGAAGATAATCACGAATATTCTTGCTAAAAATCCGTGCTAAACTGGATGAATTAATTAATTAATAATTAATTTAATTTATATTACAATATCTATTTATCAATTCAATTTGTATTTTAATATTATTGTTATTATTAAATTATTATTATTATTATTATTACTGGTGCATCTTTTTTTCTCTTTTATTTTCTCAGCCAAACAATCAAGCAAACATAATCACGGATCAAGAACACCAACCAATATTCAAAGTCTCCCTTCTGAACCAGAGAGAACAATCAACATGTAAAAAAAATTGCCCGTGAATTACACAACAAATGTCATCGCTACAATCCAACTCTTTGCCGCCAGCGTTTTTCCGCTTTTACGTTTTCCTCTTGCAATTTTTCCACATGAGGTAAGTCCCAGAGAGAACTGTCGTTGACAAGTTCATCAACATGCTTCTGGAGAAGCCGAGGCCGCGCCGAGAGGAGTACGATTTCGATGAGATCACTCCTCTCCAGTTGCAAACGAATGCAGTCACATCAACCTTCGGAGGAGGGAATTCACCTGGACTGTTGTAAAGTCATCCATATTTGAGCGTCTTTGTCGTCATATTTTTGCACTTTGGATGTGTGCACTTCGTCTAATGTGTCAGAGACGATGGTGACATCGCAGATTATGGACTGATCCTTCTCCCATGCTACGAGGTCTGGAATTGTGAGGTTCCATCAATACTTATTCTCGGCTCAACTTTGGTGATGTAGCCTTCCTTGGTCAGATTCTTTTCTAATTGGTGGACAAGGTTGTTATGCTGCTCTCTTCTCGCTGCGTCCAAACTGGGCAAACATGGAAGATATGGTCCAGGCACTCAAAGGCGCCACACCCGGAATCACAATAAGTGTTTATCTCTGGATGATACCTGGAGATCCTGAGATTGCTTGGAAGGACGGCCGCTCTGACTTTGATGCAATGCATTGTATGTACTCGTTTGGAGGCATCCTGGAACGACCGTCCATTATCCAATCACTAATTCCTGCTCCCTGCGAAAAAGACTAAAGTCCGTATCCATAGACTGAGTCATATAAACTCTGGGCAGTTTCTTGTTTCAGTTGTTTCTTGGCTGCGGGTCCTTTTGACTTTCCAAACTTTCTGTATTCGCAAAGAATTGCGCTGTTATCTTTCAAAGCATCAAGCAGAAACTCATCCTCATAGACTTGGACTGTGCCACCATTGCACCATTCTTTGGATTCTAATGATCGGCACCCATTTTCTGAGCTGCAGTAATCTGAGTCCTCCAACCTTGACTCCCGCGTGGAAGAAGCAACCGTGTCTTTGGGAAGGTGCAGCCATTGTCGGACATCGGATCTTATCTTGGTGTCAGAAGCACTGAGAGACTTTAACGAAATGCTATTCAAGGTGAGGTAAGGTGTGGTTTTATGCATAAGACTTGGAATTGGATGGGACCTGAGAGTGTACATTTTTTCATTTGGCTTCAGTGGAGCCCTGGATATTGAGCGCAACTTGTTCTGGACTTTTTCAATTATTGAAGTATATTCAATTACTGTTATTATTATAATTATTATTATTATTTTTATTATTCCAAAATCTTTTCCTCGGAGGACATTCCAAATAAATCCATTTATTCGTGACGAGTAAAAAAAATGCGAACGAAAAATATTTAAAACTCTGAGCCTCCTTTAAATTGGATTATTGGTCGTCGCTCCAGGAAAGATTCCTTTGACGGTTGAGTGGAGAATTTCACGCTTCAATGATTCCAGTAAAACTTCCACGCGGCCGATGTCGACCTGGAGTAGGCGATATTAATTACCGATTATTGAAAGCCAAGATATATCCATGACAACGATGATGATGATAAAGACTATGACGGCGACGATGACGACGATGATGATGATGATGATGATGATGACGACTGCGATGATTGTGATGTGTGTGAGATTACGAGCTTATGCTGATGAAGATGAAGTAGACGAACATCCTGATGAGGTTCATAATGATGATTATGGTTTCGGTAATGATGATGATGATGATGATGAATGGGATGAAACTGTCCATGACGACGACGATGGTGTTGGTAATGATGATGGTGATGGTGTTGGTAATGATGATGGTGATGGTGATGATGATGATGATGATGACGACGACGACGACGACGATGACGACGACGATGACGACGACGATGATGTCGCTGATTATGATGATATTGGAAATCCCCCCAGCCTCTCTAATAAGATTTCCAATCAATGCGTTGAAACGACTCTTGACTTGGAGTTCATTCATTCAGATCGTTCATTTGGATCTTGGAAGCAAAGTCGAATATGCAAATTTGCCGATGAGATGTCCTCACAAAATTATCGAACGTTTTCCTAAATAATTTTTAAAATAAAATATTTTATTTATGACGTCCTGCAAGATTAAAGGTTTCGGAAGTTTTTAGAAATTCAAGAATTATAACTTTGTTTGGCAGACGAAGCGCGTTCATCCTGAGTACGTTCAAATCTCAAATGTGGAAACAGAAAAAATAAAACCCGCCCTCTCTAAAAAAAAACATTAAATGAAAGTACAAACAAGACATACACACACACACACACACACACACACAAACAAACAAACAAACATATACACAAAGACACGCACAAAGAAACGGACAAACACAAACACAGAGCCTGTTATTATAAAAAAAAACCCAGGATATTTCCCAGTAAATCCAAAAGTGATTTTGAAAAATAATATTTCCTTACCAGCCCTTCAGCTTTTCACGCTTGACTGACGTCATGGGGGGACTTCTCGTATACAAATCTCGGGTCAGTCATGCGTGGATGTTGAATCGTGCTTCACATCAGCCCGCTAGGAGACCACTGCCAGCCGACCTCGCTCGACCGAACTCTCGTCGTGTGTTTAGAAGTATTAAATTCACGACGACAATAATTAATTATATTTAATAATAATAATAGTAATAATATTAATAATAATAATAATAATAATAATAATAATGATGGTGATGATGATGATGATGACTACGACGACGATGACAATGACGACGACGATGATGATGATGATTTTAGTGTTTTTATCTTTTTATTTGACAATATTAACGGAAGGAAGCCATATTGTATGTCTATTCCCGTAAATAAATAAATAATATTTGTATTAAAATAAGTAATAGTGAGTAATTTACCAACATAAAATATTTATGTTATACTAAAACAATTTTAATAAATTGAATTTTTAATTTATTCAATGAAAATTATCATAATTTCATTATTATTCCCGACTGTTCAATTAATATTTGTTCACATCCTTTAAATTCCCTTTTCTTGTTTTCCTTGTTGTTGTTGATAATTCAACATTCTGTGCAAAAGTTACTTTGAAACGTTCAAATAAAATCACATTATCAGAAAATTTACAAATTTAACAAAAAAAAAAATCCAAATTAAATAGAAAAAGAGAGTCATTTAAAAATCTAAATTACTTTAAATCTGCAGTCATGGAAATTCTTGTTTCAGATATTTTGTGCAGAAAATCTTTTCTGATGAAAAACTGAAAACTCTCTCCTGCTCTCTCCGTGCTCATGTGAAGATGAAACCTTTTCGAGACGAACAGATGCTCCTCACGAGGTCATTCCAGCTCCTCAACTAAATCAGCTAAAAATCTCCGGAAATAAAACAGAGAAAAGAGCAACACTCCCATCAAACAACAACAAAACTGCACTTAAACTGCTCAGTAAAAAAATAAAAATTAAATTTAGCACACAGATAATCAAGGCCCACAGCCCCTTGGAGACATGGTCATTCTGGATTTAACAGCAGCCTACCTGCTGCTACTTCTGCTGCCATTCCCCGACAGGTTCGCTACGGCAGTTAACCCGGAACCCTGGCGAGACCAAGCTTTCCTCGGCCTCGTCGGTCAAGACCAAGCAACAGCTGGAGGGTCTCACGGAAGGACGTTGGCGCAGTTTAATAGCCGGAAAGTGAGTACAATGGCGGATCTGGAGAGGTGTGGAAAGGGAACAATGCGATGCTTTTAAAGGATTCCAGGAATGGCCTTCCCGCTGTTTCGTATGAATTCTTTGAAGCCCATTATTTTGAATATAAAAATCCCAGAACAACCCCAAGAAACAGAGAGAGGTTCTCAGACGATTCAGTTTTTAAACATCCAGAAGCGAGGAAACTGCACAAGAGATCGATCGAATCAAAGGCGCGCCAAGTCCCTGCCATCTTGGGGCAGAAAATCTACGAGCACAGCCCGTCCGGGACCCTCATTGCCGACCTGATCGAAGATGCTGGTCTCAGACAGAAGCACAAGCATAAAGACCTCCAGCAACTAAGCTTGAATTTCTCCAAAGCCCGTCGAGTGCTTACCAGTCTCACTTGGAACACCTCAACCTGGCAAACTTGGAACCAGGCGAGAGGATGCCCGTCAAGTCCTCCTCATCAGGTCGTGTCGGTCAGTCAAAAGCCGGACAAGCGAGAAAAGACTTCCAGGAGCAGTATTACTACTTCCCATTCCAGTTGAACGAGAAAACTGGAGTCATAAAGACGAGCGGAGTATTGGATAGAGAGCTTTTCCGTAGCTGCGTGAACAAGGAAATCTGCCAAATCGCCATCGATGTTACGGTCAAGCCTGCCTCCTTCTTTGAAATAATCAAGTTCACAGTTCAAATCGTCGACATCAATGACAACAAGCCCGAGTTCAAAGAGAGCCACTCGCGGTTCAAGAACCCTGCCCAAAACTCCGAATACGTCAAGAACAACAGTTTCGGTAGCCACTTTTTCAGACAGGGAGAGGAATTATTCATGAACTCACAAGGATCAGTCCAGATTGCCATCTCAGAATCGTCTGCCGTTTCGACCGCGCACCCCTTGCCGACTGCCAGCGATCCAGACAGTACCATCTACTCGGTCCAGGGTTACAGACTTGAACATTTCAGTCCGTTCAATGCCACAAGCAGCTCTTTGGCGACTCCATTAATGATCGGCTGCACCTCTGGAGAAGAGTTCTTCTCACTCAAGACGTCCACTAGATCAGACGGGACCTTGGAACCGATTCTTCTGCTCAAGAAAGTCCTCGACAGAGAGACTTGCAACTGGTACTTCATGAGGTTGACGGCTTACGACGGGGGCACACCCAACCTCTCCTCTCACATTGGCGTCGAAATCATCGTGTTGGATTCCAACGACAACCCACCAGTCTTTTCCAAGACGCAGTACGATTCAAGAGTATCAGAGAACTGCCAGTTGGGCACTGAGGTAGCCCTCATTCAAGCTACGGACTCAGACGTCGGCCAGAATTCTGAAGTGAGGTACAGGTTGTCTGCCCATACCCAGACTTCTTATGGAGATCTCTTCTCTATTGACCCTCTAACTGGGCTGGTTGTGACCAAGGGGATTCTGGACTATGAAAAGAATTCCGTCTACCACTTGTCCGTCGTGGCACAGGACAGGGGGCCTGGTTCTGTACCCGTGGACGTACCGCTGGTGGTGAATGTCATCGACGTTAATGATAACCACCCCATCATTCACATTAGTACCCTCTCAGGACATCATTTGCAAACAGCTAGCGATCACAATGTCTCGGCGATGGCATCTTCATCATCTTCCTCCTCCTCCTCCTCGTCCTCCTCCTCCTCCGCATCATCATCATCTTCATCCTTCGTAAAATCTTTGATCGACGGCGTGCACGGCGACGCCATCGGGGAGGTCTTGGAAAACCTTCCTCCAGGCACCTTCGTCGCCCACGTGATGGTGCTGGACGAAGATTTCGGAGAAATCGAATGCAGCTTGAATCCGGAGGGCGAAGGACTAGCGTACCTCCATCACCATCCGTCCCCATCGTCGTCGTCATCATCGTCATCATCATCGTCATCATCATCGTCATCGTCGTCGTCGTCGTCGTCGTCGTCATCATCGTCATCATCGTCATCATCAGTGCCTTATCACTCTCCTTCTTGCTCCTCGGTGACGTCATCGGCTTGCTTGCCGTCGTCTTTCAATGAATCGTCATCATCATCATCATCATCATTTTCGTCATCATCATCATCATCATCATCGTCATCGTCGTCACCATCTCTTCCGCTCTTTTCATTGAACAAGCGCAGTTCACGCAAAACAAGTGCCGAGTACCAACTGGTGACTTCAGCATCCCTGGACAGGGAGTCCTGCGAGGAGCACACGTTGGAGATCAGGTGAGCATCGTCCAGTTCGCATCTTCCAAGTTTTCCAAGCTCATGCGCTGTTTTATGGCGCATCGATTGCTGGCCAAGTGACGGGAAAAAGTCATCCCACTGGCAGTGACTTTTGTTGCCTAACTCCACTCTTAACCCTAAGCCCGACCCTGACCCTTGACACTATTCCTACTCCAACCCCAGCCCTAACCCTACCTCACGAAATCGAAGTAGAATTGACAAAATTTGCTGCCTGTGTGTTGGCTTTTGCCAGTTACTTCTTCAGGTACCGGGCGCAACAAACCCAGCCAACTCTGGGAAGGATACTTGAGCATCGGCTGCTGAAACGATCTGAGTTTATGGTGCTCTCCGAACCAGCCTTATGTTGATTGGTTCTTGTGTTAAACTGGAAGGGTTGTTCTTTGCATTATTTACAACAACAGCCTGTCAGTACTTAACTAAGCCTTTATGGTCAATAAAAGTCCAAGTACACAGGGTTGCAATTTGTGGGAGGAATTCATCTTTATTTTTACGTCTTCCAGTCGTATTTATTCCTTCCTTTGCTTGGATTTGTTTAGATATTGAATGGAAAAGTCTAGAAAATGAAATACATTTTTAAATCTAAATTAAAAGTAATTTAAATACTTAATGTATATACTATATTCATAATATTGTAAAATATTAACATTATTATCGGTCATTAATAGAGACATATTAAATAATATTATAAAAATATTTTCTGAATTCATTCTAAATTAAATAAATGAACTTAATGAATTGAATTTATATAATTTACAATATATGTAAAATCAAATAATCCATTTTATTTTATTTTTTTATTTACATTTATATAGCGCCATCAGCGTGAGCGTCAGGGGCACTTAGACCATTTATATAGCGCCGGCTCCCAGGGGTGCTTTGTGGCGGTGCAAGCTGGGTTTCGAACGGCTACTCTCTGAGCCAACTTCCTTCGAATCGACTTGTTGATTTCAGAAATTGAAAATAATCCCTTCGCTCCGGCAATTTGAGTTCAGCACATGGTTTTGCTTTATAAATTTTAAAAAATTTTAATAAATAAATAAAAAATTATGCACTAAAATTGATAAAATGTCCTTGAATCATGAATCATGAAATTTATTTTTTATCTGTAAACATTTTTCGCCTCGAAATATCAATTTCTTATCTTGGAGATCTTGAACGCAAAAAATAAAATAATCTACGATATCATTCATTCATTACTTGAGATAAAAAAAAAAAAAACATGAACCAAAAAATTCAAGTTTGCACAAAAACTGCGATGACACTCAAAAGCCCGCCCCGAGGGAACTTCGTTCCCGCTAATTGGGCCACCCACATGGGAGCTAGGTAATTACTAATTAATTACACAAAATTATTATAATTCGCAATTAATATTCATGCGTCTCTAACACCAATTCATCAGGTGCTGGGATTCCGGTCATCCATCTCCGCTCGGCAGTTCGCGCCGTTTGGTCATCAAAGTGGCAGACGTCAACGACAACGCGCCCAAGTTTCAACGCACGTCTGCTGAAGGAAGTCTGACTTTCCACGTTCACGAGAACAACCAAATCAATCAAGTCATAAGTTCGATCACTGCCTGTGACGAAGACGAAGGTCTCAACAGCCTGCTCAAGTACCGGATCGTCAAGCAGACGCCCCACTTTAACCCCCTGACCGGCTTTCCCAAGACCCCTCACCAGGGTTCGGCAAAGGGATCGGATTTGTCCAGCGACTTCGGTCCCATCGGGAGCAACTACCACAACGAGATGCGTTACAGTTCACTGAATTTCTTTGCCATTGATTCGCGTACCGGGGTTCTCTTTGCCTCCGTGTCCGTCGACAGGGAGGTCACGACCTCGTTTGAACTCACGATCATAGCCGTTGATTCGGGTCATCAACCCTTGACGGGGGCTACCCTGGTTAGAGTGGTGGTCGACGACGTCAACGATGAAGAGCCGAGGTTTTTCGTCTCCTCGTCTTCTACTCTTTCCAGCACGTCTTCATCGTCGTCGTCGTCCTCTTCTTCTTCGTCATCGTCATCATCATCATCAACAATCTTGCTCTCACCTTCGTCAAATTTGGCTTCCGGGCGCCTGTTGGAGAAACAGAGCGCCTTCAATTCTAGCGCCGGTTACTCGTTCAGCGTCTTTGAGAACGAACAGCCAGGAATCGAAGTTGGCATGGTCAGGGCCTTTGACCCCGACTCTCCGCCCCTCAACAACTTCATACGCTACAGTCTGGCGTCCGTCAAGTACTCGCTCTTTTCCCCGTCGCAGTCATCTCCACCTCCGGTAGTTCTTCCACCTTTCCAGAACTACTACAACAGCTCACAGGCAAAGAACAATCCTCTGTCAAAGTTCACGTCCCTACCTTCGGGCAGTGTCTTCAGCATGTCCCCCGATACCGGGGTAATAACAGCCGTGGCGTCCTTGGACCGTGAGTTGAGGTCGGTCTACCTGCTCACCATCACGGCCACCGATCACGGTACACCGGCGTTGACAGGTTGGTTAGGTTGTTTCAATCGAATGATGACCTTGACGCATTGTTCACTTTGCCCCCGCTCGGATTCAGCAACCAGAGTGGAAGCATCCATTCATTCGTTAATCCTCCAACCCTTCTACTCATTCATCCACTCGTCCATCTATCCATTCATTCATCCATCTATCCATCTATCCTCTCATTCATCCATTCATTCATCTATACATTTATCCATCCATCTATCCTCTCATTCATCCATTCAACCATCTATCCATTTATTCATTCATTCATTCATCCATTCACTCATCCTTCTTTCCTTCCATCCTTCTATCCTCTCATTCATCCATTCAACCATCTATCCATTCATCCATTCACTCATCCTTCCTTCCATCTATCCATCGGAGGTCATATTAATCTTGGAA
The DNA here is from genome assembly GCA_011800805.1 of Hirudo medicinalis. NCBI lineage: Eukaryota > Metazoa > Annelida > Clitellata > Hirudinida > Hirudinidae > Hirudo > Hirudo medicinalis. Next base: position 164,919 of record MPNW01001038.1, read on the forward strand.
TGCATCTCCTGCTTGTGTTGCCAGAAGTCGTAAAACAATATCGGAGGAGCTTGTTGAGGTTTATGACCAATATCAACTTGGAAAGATCAATAATAATAATAGTAGTAATAATAATAATAATAATAATAAAATGATGATGATGACGACGACAATGGTAGTGGTGCTTATGAAATTGGAGATAGTGATGATGTTGAAAACTTCGACGATGACGATGACGTTGACGATGACGATGACGATGACGATGTCGATGATGATGATGATGATGGCAAAAATGATAATAATATTGTTAAATATAATAGTAATTGAAATGTTTGAAAGACTAAATCCTACACAAACATACACAAACATACACAAACTAATCCGGTGCATTGGCTTTCCGAAACAAATTAAACAAAAGCCCTTGTGCACCATGTCAACCCAAGGATACCCCATGACCTTTCACCCTCCCCTCCCCCAGCAATCCTTGACCTTTGAACCTTGGACATTAGCTCCCATAAATAATATTTAACGGTTTTTCATGTTAAATCATTTCTACGTCTGTCTAATTACAACTCTTTATAAATAAATAAATATAATAATTAAATAATAATATTATTAATATTTTAATTAATTATTAATCGTTATTATTATAATTCATTATTAGTCATTGATATTAAAATTAATTTATTAATCATTAATATTATAATTACTTATTATTCATTAATATTATAATTAATTATATTATTTATTTATTTAATCAGCTCTCTTTAGCATTTCACTTAATATCACAAGAAGTGCATTTACTCGAAAGATTACCATGCGCTTAAAAAAAAGTCTCTAGACTCAAAAATCCAGACGCCAATTGCTCTTATTTCTGTAGCCTCCTCAAAAGAATCTTCCACCAGAAACTGTCAAACAACTGACCACCACTGCCATCGGATGATGACCTCCGCCAGGTGCTGGCAAATGGTTTTGATTCTACTGGAGCAACCGGCCCAGTGACTCCATGGTTTCCAGTGACAGCTCACAATTTGACATCATTTCCTGGGAATTTCATCCTCGGTGGCCAGCTTTTCCAAGTTCCCTTTGCGCCATCAATTTGATGGACAGCCAAACCGTCAAATCACTCGTGCGTCCATCTCTTAGTACGACGATGTCATTTCGGTTGTCTTCAGGGGTAGGGTGGCCAGGGTAGGTGGGCCGGCGGCGAGGCGGGGAGGTGCGAGTCTTTTGAACATTATAAAAAATTCACTTTTCAATCAAATTTTTTTTTTTTTTGCTTTTAGATTTCATTTGTTATTCTCTTGAGGTGAGATCTCATGTTTTAGTTGTTGGAGATTCAGGAGGCTGGAAAAATATCCATTCTTTCACTTCTTTAAGTGGTATCCAAAGCTCACATTCCATCATCCATCCATCCGCCCACCCATCCATTCATCCACCATCCATCCATCCACCCACCATCCATCCACCCATCCATCCATTCATCCATCCATCCATATATCCATCCATCCATCCATCCATCCATCCATCCCATCCACCACTACCTATTGGTCAGTACCATTCGCTCCACAATCATCCATCTCCTTTGCCAAGCCAATCCGCTATCAAATACGGGTTTCAATCATTTCTTGCAACCGACCACCCTGCACCGCCCGCACAGACAACCCCCGGTGCAATTATACATTTATCAGGAGGTTCATCTTTTCCTCGTCCGTCCATCCATCACAGGGGCTTTCCATTTCCTAAGAGGAGACGTGCATTCGTAACTATTGGAGCGTCGTGCCTGCCATCCTTCATTTCCCCCTTTTTCCGGGTGGGTGAGGGGTGTGTGACCGCCACGACCTTTACCCACTAAAACATCGCCGCGGGGAGTGACCTTGACTTGACCTGACAAGGTAGAAAGATTAAGTAAGGGTTTTGTAAATATTTTGTCAACGGTACAGAGCGGTAATAAAAGTGTTATTAATAAATAATATTATTCTCACTGTTATCAAGTATTATTGCTATAATTATAATTATAATAATAATAATTATTACTACTACGATGCATGTTAATTATATTATATAATAATAATAATAATGATAATAATAATAATAATGATGATGATGATGATGATGCTAATTATTATTAATGACAAACAAATAAATTATTAATTATTATTAAATGCAATATTACAGTATAATAATAATAATAATATTATCGTTATCATCACCACTGACACCACACTGTAATTATAATATTAGCAGCATAACGACCGTAATCATAAAAATCACTATCATAATCTTAGCCATAACAAATTTTGGAGTTCATTTTCCACTTATTTCCTTCGAAAGACTGTCAAAATGTAATGGAAGCATTCATTCACATTCACATAATTCAGCGCTTAAAAGCACTTTAAAGCTTTTCTTTGTATCTCGCAAAACGATTCATTCATTCATTCATTCATTCTTTCATTCTTCCGTTCGTTCGTTCTTTCGATCGTTCATTCATTCGTCCGTCCGTTCGTTCGTTGGTTCGTTCGTTCGTTCGTTGGTTCATTCATTCATTCATTCATTCATTCATTCATTCATTATTCATTCATTCATTCATTCATTCATTCATTCATTCATTCATTCACTTCATTCACTCATTCATCATTCATTCATGAGCATTCATTTCC
>MPNW01001039.1:0-13666 GCA_011800805.1 Hirudo medicinalis
TGAAATCCGATTCTGTCTTTTATAAGCCTTGTTAGTTGGAAAGGTTTCAGAAGTTGCTCTGGAAAGATGTCTCAAATAGTAGCCTCCAGTGATGAATAATTTAAATATTAGTGAAACAAAATAATAATAATAATAACAACAATAATAATAATAATAATAATAATAATAATAACAATAATAATAATAACAACAACAATAATAATAATAATAACTCATAATTAATTAATTACATTTCATAAATTTGAATGATCAGTTACCAACCTTCCTCATTGATCTCAGCCAATAGGAGATGGAGTTCTATTTTTAGCTTTTCGTTGGCAATATTCAAGTCTTTCATTTCTTCCTCCTGGCGACGAAAAGATCTTGTAGACATGCATTTACCACATCAATTTACCACTCAATATCGTAATAAATATATTTCTTAATATAATTATTAAACCAAAATATTAAATCCACAACAGTTTTGAATTTAATCACAATGATAAAGTTCGTCACTGTCCTACAAGTTGGCACTAATAAGATCACACACAAAAATTCTCACCTTGGGAGTCTCGAACTTCTTGACGACCTTCTTGTTGTACTCGACGTTCTTGACGGCGTCGCAGACGTCGACCCTCAGACATTCTGCCTGTTTCATCATCTTGTTCATTTCTGCGGCTAACAGGGCCAGCTGTTCTTTCTGTCTTTGCAGGTGCTCTGAAAACAAATCGACAGATCGTGAAAAAGCACCAATGACGAAAGGGTCGCCGAAACGATCGGCCAATGACAGGGACGACCTTAAACCTTAACCTTTCTTGTTTATGCAAATCATTGGGCCCTACTCTGCATTTGCCAGATATGTTATATCACGACTTATTCGTTAGCAAATAAATGCACAATTAAGTTCTAATTAGAAATTTAAAAAATAAATAAATGTAAAAAAATATTAAAAATAAAATAAAACCTTTCAGCAGTAAATTGGGATTCTCTTCTCCTGCCGATGTCGGATTTGCCGGCACTCGCGAGTAAGGAGTCTGCGACGATCCCGACATGGAGAGGAGCATGTCGATACTTGCAGAGGATGCCGAAGCACCTGGATTTTTCTGCTCTTCCGTTTCGGGAATGGCGGACAAGGGGTGCCCGTAAAAATGCGAACCGGAAAGGTGGACGGGATTAGGGAAGGCCGGATTGCAGAGAAACGTCAGAGGGCAGTTCGGATAATTTCGAAGATGAGGGGGATAAAATCCCTCCGGTGGAAGAAAATGATTTTGGAAAGGTGACAGATGTAAGTGCGGGAATGGCATGGGTGGCTTGTAAAGTGGCTGACCGTGGACGAGGTTTGTATGACTAGGAATCCCCCCAAGGAAATAATTTGGATTATGGTTGTAAAAATAATTTCCATTCTGTTGGTGACTTTGGAAGCATTCTGACATTTGCCCTCTTGTCTGGTGATTTGCTTGTAAGTAATGTGCAACTGGGGTGGGCTGCATAGAAGAAATGTCATCGTGGTCGAAAGTGAAGACTTTCTCTTTATTACCCAATTGTTCGAACGGGGGGTCTGATTTGAACAGACGATTTAAGTTGTTTGACAATAAACTGTCTGGTGTTGACAATCCTCTTGAGTTCATATTGAATTTTTGGTTTATCATTTTGCTCAGGAATTTTGATGCAATTCGTTTGTTATCTCCTGTCTGGAAAGAAAACCACACACTAAACCTATTTTATAATTCTTGTTCTAGAAAGCCGATGCGCTTACAATATCCAAGACTTGGTGTACCACGGATCTCGGGATTTGAGAAAAGCGCTTGAAAAGGTCTTCATCTTCTAAAGTCGTTTCCTTTACCGATGGAAAAGATGCCAGCCCCTCATCCGAAGACATAATTCGCAACGAGATTGTAAACAAAAATAAACCCACTCGAAGAAAGGTTGAAAAGTATCGTGCAGATTTTTTGAATTAGATTTTGTTAAATATTTGTTTACAATATTAATAATGTATTCAGTTTGTAAGTTGGAGTTTATTACATTAAATATTCTTTCAACGAGAGTTTACCGCTAGCTATTGAACAAAACTAATTCAAATGAACACATTTTGATAAACTCATATCAGCAGACGAGTTTTCACGTCTGATTTTGATCGTTAATCATTAATTAATCCTTAATTAAATAAATATGAGATCAGCATTTAATTTGGTCTAATAATAGATTTAACAATTAATAAAACCACTGTTCCACTGACAACCTGCTTCCCCGACTTGTCTTCCGCCAGCAGACACTCATATAATGGTAAAAGCCTAGTCTCTAACGTAGCTGAAGTTAGCAGACACTAAATTTTATTTTCAATTTCGAAGTTTTAAGTTATAATATTCGAAAAATACGTTTCGAATGCTTTTTAAAAACGTTCATATATCGATTGTACGACTAGAGTCATTCGCATGGGTCATGGGCCGTCCAACACACGATCAACGAACGCCATGTTTCACCCCCAGGATGGTCTGCGAAATTTTTGTCAATTCACATAGGTTTGATATTATTTAGATTATAAAACAGTTATGACCGTATAATATTTAGATTGTAACGCAGTTATAACAGTTGTATTATTTAGATCATAATACGGTCACCACTAAAATTGAAACCCAAGTCCGAGAGGTGCGAAGTTGGGCCTGAAGCCAGAATTTGAAGCTGTACAAATCAAATCTCTCATCAAAATGTTCATGTGGAAAGGTCGCTAATCATGAGGAATAAATGCAAAGCCAATAATTATCAGATCGACGGCGAATTAAAGCAATAATCGGAATAATCACGTCGTCGACGACGACGATGATGATGATGACGACGATGATGATGACGATGATGATGATGATGAGGCTTCTTAGTCAATTTCATTGCCACAGCTTTGATGCTGGTAGTGAAAGCACGAACCGCAATAGCAATGCCAGATAGTAATGACAATAGTAGTACAAGTAATAATAAGAGCAATAATAATAATAATAATAATAATAATAATAATAATAATAATAATAATAAATAATAATAATAATAATAATAATAATATAATAATAATAATAACAACAACAATAATGACGANATAATAAGAGCAATAATAATAATAATAATAATAATAATAATAATAATAATAATAATAATAATAATAATAATAATAATAATAATAATAATAATAATAGCAACAACAACAATAATGACGATGATAACAACTCGCAATTTCAGAGCGACACTTGCCACTAATCTCAGAACCAGTTCCCAAATTACTCAACGCGAGCAGAAGCCAGTGAACGATGAACTTTGTAACGGGTGACAGACTACTGAAAGACTCGGAGGATAGGAGGAAATCAGATTCGGTTCGGTCGAGGTGCCAGAGGAAGGGGGCCCAAAGGGTTCAAAGGTCGCAGCCCAGGGATCAGAGGTCAAGTGAGGACGGGAAAAATTGCAAACCTACCCATTTAGTAAAAACAATGCACTAATCAAAAAAAAAAAAATAATAATAGCAAAATAAATTCAAACGATGAAAGAAGAACGAGCGACTTCAGACGACGTACGGGCAGGCCGGTCGGTCGAGGAAACCGTCCCTCGGAAAGACGCGCCCGAGTCCGCTTCAAGAGATCCCCACCGGAGACCGGGACTCGAATTTGGCATCTTCGGACGCCGGCAGCTGCAATCTCAACGAAGTTTAGGAACCCCATAGAGGAAAGTGCAGTACAAACTGGCGATAGTTCGAACCACAAAGTACGTTTACATACACACGTGCGCTTAGGCATTCGAACGTTTACGTGCGAGCATAAGAATCCACTTGTCTAGAAATAATTTAAGAATCGTCCGTCGATCGAAACGAGATGAGACGACCTCGTGCCGCCCCGAGGGCAAAAACCTCGTCCCGCTTCGGGGGCCCGGAATCGTCCCGGAAGGGGGGCTTCGACAGGCACATGACACGACACGTTCTGGAAAGGCGACCTTCGCCCTTTCGGGGTTTTGTCGATTCGTTTTGTAAAACTTTGTTCTTTGTTCCTAATCGAGTCGTCTAATCCGGTTTTCACGTCCATGAGATTATTTACAGAAACATTCTCCATTCTCGATGATCTTCTCTTTTCTTTGGGCGATGAAAAACATCTGAAAGCACGACGAAGACGTTGGAAACGTGAAGATTCAACAATGCATCGTAGGTGCATTCCCAGCTGAATTCCTAGCTAATTTCGTAAATAGTCGGTCGCGACGATAAAGGGTCGGACGAGTACGACGACGACAGCGCGTTCACGTCGACCTGCAGCATTTACTGCGATAGGAACGACACGATCAGTAAATGTCATCGACATCGACTTAATGTCGGCACGTCGTCGAAGCAGATTTAAATTAAGTGCAAACCACGTGGCCGAATTTTGCAATGGAAATACCGACGATCACCTCGGGCTCATAACAGGCCGAACGGGTTGTTGGATGGATCGTTGGCCTTTGCGGGGGGCTGGCTGATCTGGAATGATGTCTGAAGTTGGGGGGTGGAGCCCCACAAGACTCCCCCTTGGCTGATCGGTCTCTGCTGCCACTGATGATTAACCGATGATAAGCCATTACGGCGATTGGACAATTTAAAAAGTGTATATTTATGTTTATTATTAGAATTAATAACATTACTATTATAAACATTATTAGAATTATTAACATTACTATTATAAAAATTATTAGAATTATTAACATTACTATTATAAAAATTATTAGAATTATTAACATTACTATTATAAACATTAGAATTATAACATTACTATTATAAACATTAGAATTATAACATTACTATTATAAACATTATAGCAAAGCAATTGAAATTCCAAACCATCGACTGGGTGGGGAGCACACCGGGATTGTTCGGCTGTATGCCGATGACCTGAGCATTAAGAAGCGATTGAAAGTATTGCAAAATGATTGAAAGTGTTGTGAAATGATTGAAAGATCACACAGACAACAGCCACCCAGGGAGACAGAGTTTCAATCATCATCACATCATCATCATTATCATCATCATCATCATCATCATCGTTATCATCAGTTCATAATCCAGTGGCTTACCATTGGCTGGGGATAGGCTGGCCCAACCTGACTCCAGTTGGTTGGACCGACGAACCCCGGCTGACCCCAAGGTGTGGCATTCACGCCACCTGTCAGCTTCTTCTCACCTGAAGTGAATAATTTCCGCGATAAAGGTCTGGCTTAATAAATTCATGCAATCAGTGCATTCTTCAATGAGACCAAGTGTTACTCACCTGCATTGCCTGACCACTGGTGTTCTGTCCTGTAAGAATTTGAAAGGATCAACTCATATCATCACAACAACAACCATGACAACAAAATCCACAACATCAACAACAACAGCAGAAGCAGCAACAACAACCTGTGATCTAAAAAAGTCATCATTTAATTACTTCTTGATTTGACCAATAGGACTGATATTCAGGTTTCCAGCCAGCGAGGCCAGACTGCTGTCGAGATCTGATTGGATGAGCTTGAAGCTGTCCGTCGGCTTGGTCAGGCTCTGGGGGACCGGGGTCAGCTTGCCATTGAGGGCGAGAGGCTGGGGAGCCGAAGCCCCCGGATTCGCGGTCGAGGTCGGCTTCAGCAGTTCCCCGAACGATTCTATCTTCGGAGCTGAAAGTGGAAACGTCTTTGAGCAAATCGGTCGAGCGCATAAACAAAGAGGGCGACGTCCACGAGAATGACACGAGCAGATGAGGTTTTAGAAGCGCTCGACCCGAACGACTCACCTTCGGACTGAAGAGCGAGCGACTTTCCGAACACAGAGGCAAAGTCGTCGGCTGCAAAAGCAATAATGAAATAATTGAGTGGAATAACAAAAAAAATTAAACCAAGCAAATTGGTCGATTCATCGTTCTTAATGGGATTAATTGATTGTCATAAACACCAGGTTCATTCGATAATGTTGATTAATTATTGTCACCATCAAGTGTCCTCAATCAAGTAACTCACCCACAGGCTGAGGATTGCTGCCTCCCCAAAGGGTCGAATCTCGCTGGGAAGTCCCAAAAGGGTTGTCGAATCCCCCCGAACCATTGGCCGTGCCCCCAAACCCGAGGGACGAGCTTACGCCGGAGGACGGAGCGAGAGACAGCCCGAAGGAGGAGGACGGAGGAAAGACATTGGCAGGTGGGAAAGCAGAGCCAGTAAAGATCGAGGATTGTTGCGGATGTTGCTGCTGGAACGGGGGATTTGCCGAGGGTTCGGTTAGGGAGAGCAGGTCATTGATGTGGCTCGACTTGTTCGTGCCGGTCGAGTTGGAGACTATCGGGGAGAAGGGGTCGTTGGGCTGATTGAGTGCCGCCATCGCTGCCGTGGAAGTGGCAGGGAGGGTGGCCGTGGTCGAGGACCGGGCGCTGGTGGAGGCATTGGAGGATGTGGAGCTGCCTGCCGGGGAGCCACACCCTGCCATCTGCTTCAGTCTTTGTTGCTGCCACGAGAAAACGACAAAGTAATTAAAGTGTCGGCAAATCAAGTCAAAGTAACAAAAATACCACAATCAAGAGATCCTATCAATCCTGTCAACTGACCTTCATCTGGTCCAACTGCCTCTGCTCCTCCTCGAGGATCCTCTGCCTTTCCTCGTCGGATATCGAGGACACCCCCGTGCCCGCCCCAGGAGCCGTTCCGACCTGGGAGGCGGCAGCGTAATTGCTGATGGCCGCGGACACTCCGGCGGCTGGCCTGCGGTCGTCAAAGTTAAAGCGAATCAAACGGCGATCGATAAACTGTAACGTGATATTTTAAGCTAAGGGAAGTGAAAATGTCGTCAGGACTTGGCGTCGAGCTTATGTTGAACCGAAGGAATGTACTTGGCGTTGACGACGACTCCCGACTTCTTGTTGCTCTCGAGCGAGTTCAAGTGCTGCTCCAGAGCTTCCAGCAGGCTCGACGGGGCCTGCAGTTTTCGAACAACGATGAATTTTTGTCAATAACGAGCCTCCGAACGTTCGGAAGACGACCTTCGCTCGAGATTCTAAAGATTTTCTTTTAAAATCGATTCGAAAGAATAAAAAATAAACAAAGGCGTTCGTACTTTCGCCAGGTCGGGTATGTCTCCCCTGTCGATGCCGACTCCCTGCGAAACGAAAATGACTCGTTTTTAGCGATAATTCAGATTCGACGAAACCGAAACCAAAACCCGACCTCCGCAACTTTGAGGAACTCGCAGACTCGATCCATTCGGGCGAGGAACTTCTTGTAAATCTCGAGCGCCTCTCGGCAGTGCTTCTTGTTCATGTCAAAGTATTTCTCTGCACGGAAATAACAGTAGTAATAATAATAATTAATTGATAATGTTGGTTTTAAATATATAATGTATTATTATTAACTAATAATTATTTATTTTCCTAATAATAATAATAATAATAATATTAATAATAATAATAATAATAATAATTGTTCCTTCACTCCTCCGATTTATGACAGTAAGAGCAGAAACAAACAAATATTAAAGGCTTTTAGCCTTCCCTCCAAACCAGCTCCACACCTGCTGGCATAACAAAATTTCCCTATCATTGCATTAAATTTATGGCCTCGTAAACATTCCACAAGCCACGTTACAAATCCAACGTCTCACTGCACATTGGACATTGGACACTGCCAAAAGAGGAACTGGCTGAATACACAGCAATTGAAAAAAGAAAATCCCGTCCATCTTAAATCCCACCTTCCCAACCCCCCCCCCAAAAAAAACAAAAACAAAAACAAAACCGACCCAGCAGGTTGATGATTCCGTCATTGTAGCAGGCAAAGAGTCTAATGAGATCCTTGAAGAGCAGCATGAAGGCTGCATTGATGACCCCATTGGTCAGCTCGTTCTGGGAGGCCTGGTGAAGGTGAGGGCGAGGTGAACGAGTGCACGTAAGGGGCACGATTCACGGGGTGCATTGGCTAATGTTGCGAATAATCCAATCTGGAGCTGCTGCATTCAAAACCTCTTGCATGACAGATGAACATAAAAACAAATGCAGATTTAGCTCTTTGATGCAAGCCCCCTTCACACGTGTTTGGCCACGAGAAGTCTTCTCTTGCCGATACATTGGAGGTGCTTTCGAGGGCACGACCTTCGAACTAAACCTCCACGAGGCCGCTCTGCCCTGTGCTCTCGGTTCACGACTTATGTGACTAAAAACACGACACTAACGTCGAACTCGATGAGCGTGTCCAGCTGACCCTGCAGAACGGGCAGAGTCCTCAGCAGTTTTTCTGTGCTCATCGTCCGGAGGAGTCCGTCTTCCTTCCTGGGAGATGTTGCGAGGGAAATGACGTCGACGACGTTCGAAGTTCGCGAAATCAAACCGATCTGCCCGCACACACGCAAGAGCAGCCAGGAGTGCGTCCGCAAAACACCGTTCGGGCAAAAACTCATGAGGATCGGCTCGATGTAGTTTATGAAACTATGCTTAAATTGTGATTTTCAATGTGAATACTTTGGTGGACGTGATGACGATCATGCTAACTGCGATGGCAAGGATTTATACGAAGACAGAGTTTCTATAAGTGCAAAGTTAATTTGTTGGTAGCACGTGCAACGTTCGGAGAAAAACAAAACGTACAACACGTACTTCCATACAAACCACTCATTTTCATTTACTCGAATTAGAAGCTTAGCGTTCGATCGTAAATCGACATTGATTGTCACGGCGAGGTCGACGAGGACGTAAACGTCACGGTATGTCGTCGGCGAGGGAGCCGAAACATCTCGTCGTCGACGCAAAGAAGCAAAACGATCGGAAAACAGCGGAGGAAATAATCAAAACGAATTAACAAACTCCATTGAAGGAAGGGAACGGAGCCCAGAATCTCATTTGAGAACAAAGAGCAAAAGCAAAGTGGAGGATAACAAACCGGCCGATTTTTCCAGCCCTCATCCTCCTAAGAAGATGGAAATGAAGTGAATCACCGACGATGATAATGACGGCAACGTTGAAAGAGAGCACCCAGCAAGGATAAGTCTGAGATGAAATCTTAAAGAATTACGAATTGTTGGATGCAAAATGACCGAATCACGCAAAAATCGAGGAGTCCCATTCGAGAAATGCGGCGACCGACGGCCGTCATTCGTTCGACAGTGTCGAGGAGAGCGACCCCTCGGAACAATGAAATCGATCCGAAGGAGTCGAGCTGCTAAGTCCCCGAAGACATAAAGCAGAAGTCGAGAAGAAAAGAAGACAGGGACGACGTAAGGGGAAGGGGTGACTTAAAACAGAGCCGTGATCTCGAAAAGCTCGAAAACCCATTCTGCTACTGAAACCGACAGTTCCGAGAATGGTCGGCTCGGTTGAATTAAAAAAAAAAAACGGGAGAATTAAAAAATTAAATCAGTTCTAAAAATAGACGACCCTTACCCTCGCTTGACCTTGCAGAAGTCGAAGGCCATCTGTCGGTAGGAGTAGGCCTTCTCGTTGAGGTATTTGGAGTACCTCCTTATGAATGTGGACATTTCGTAGCCTGTCAACAAGGAAGAGACGATGGTTTTCGACGATGCCTACGATATCGATGATGATGACTCCTACGATATCGATGATGATGACTCCTACGATATCGATGACGACGATAGTGATGACGCCTAAGATGTTGATGATGATGATGATGTTGTTGACAACGACTTTGATTACAAAACGATAAAATGGTAAGCATCAAGATTGTAAAGATGCCTCGCAAGCACGACCATCGCCGTCCAAAAGTTAACGTCGTAACCAACATCGTCGTCATCATCATAACCAACATCATCGCCAGCGTTCGAACCAACATCATCGTCACCATCATCATCGCCAGTTCGAACTACCTTGGGTTCCAGATTTGTCAGTGAAGCTCGACAGATGGAAAGAGCAGTTGTTCGACGCCAGGAACTGAGTGAACCTCTGAAATTATGACACTTTCATTATTATTATTATTATTATTTATTATTTATTTATTATTATTATTATTATTCATTATTATTATTATTATTGTTGTTGTTGTTGTTGTTGTTGCTATTATATTTCCTGAATGCTGCTCTTAATTATACTGTTAATGTACTAATATAAAAAATAATGTGATTTTTTTTTAAATTCTATATTCATGACTAATGAATAATTAATGAATAATAAACAATTTATTTTAACCTCTACACTTTCTCTGTTTCGAATAATTGATCGTCAATAAACTTACATTCTAACTTCATAAAAAAAAAACTCCCAATAACCCTGAGACCACCCACCTCGTTGCCATAGTTCATGAGATTGTGCACAGTGACCAGGGCCTTGAAGACAACCACCCAGCTGGTGTTTTGGGTCCTCTCGATGAGGAGGTTTGCCATTTGGGGGATCGAGATGTTAGGCTCGTTGGTGCACTGGAGCAGGTCTGGTTATGAACGTGTCTCGACTCAAATTTGAACTACTTGTAGTTAGCCAGTAATTGTTGAAATTGTTATACCACAGTTTAATCGTGACGGCTGATGGTGGTAATTACTAATTATAATTATATTTGTAATAACAATGTTAATACAAAATTTCGAGGTGATCGAGGTAAATATCTACAGGTGAATTGGCAGATGCTCTCTTATCAACAACGATGAGATCCCTTTGACAATTTGTCAAAACGCCAATAAAAAATAAATTTAAAATTGCAACAACACCAAGTGATGTTGCTGATTTAAGCAAAGGATTTAAGGAATAGTAGACGTACAATCAAGATGTTTCTTCTTTGGACCCATTATTTCTTCCGTGGTGGCCTTGCAGATCACCTTGGCAAGACTCTGACCGGCCACGGTGTGCTTGGCCGCCAGCGCACGGTCCACTATACTCTGCCCGGATACGTTCGGCCCGTGGATGAACTTGTTCATATTCGCTGGATTATCGGGCTAGTTTCTCACGAGATTATTAAAATAGAGATCCTCAATGGAGAATTATTATTTATTAATGTCCGGCGTCGGGTTTACCGCAACTTAAACCAACTCAGAGAAGCCAGATTACACGCCAGGAGAAGACCCACAACAGAAACAAATCAGCGACACTCCTGGGCAAGAAAGATGGCGCCCATCTCGATTAGATCCTTAAAATTTGTTCATTAGAATGTAATTTTTCTCAAATGCGAATCAATTTCAAAATTAAAATGAAGAATAATGACAATTTTATTTTAGTCGACACTTGTTATCGAGAAGTTAAACACCTCTATGACATGTGGGTAGGACTGTGACCTAGTTTTTTTAAGCAAGTCCAAAAAAAAATGTCTTTGACAAAAGACAAAACAATTGGCTACGACTTAGTTATCGCATTAACTTTACAAACATTCGTTTCCATCTCATCGCAAATTGAGATTACAAACACTTACAATCGGTCCGTTTTGAAATACTTTTAAACGGCTTCACTTTAGACACTGAGAAGCTACTCAAGAATGTCATGGACTTGGCTTACTCGATTTGTTTTGTCATTTGAAGTTGTTTACTTCAATGTAAGATATTTATTTGTCTTACTGCGCTCTGCAAGTCACCAGCAATGTTTTGAGAAGCTTAGCGACACTGAGCGACCAGGTCTCGAGATCTAAATTACTTGAGTGATTTTTAACCACTGCCAAAGTCAGTCAGAAGTCAGTTAGGTTTTCATCAATTTGGCAATTTAAGATTTGTGCTCAAACAAAATTTTATACCTAGTGAAAATTATGGCGGCTGGTTCAAGAATAATAACATTGACAAACTGAACTTGTTCATGCCAGGCCTACAATTTCAGCTACCCCAGTTAATAATATTACTAAAAGTACCACAATGGCAAGAACATTTGCTGGCCTCGGTAAATCGATAACACACCTTATGAATCTAAAGCTGCATGTAACAGTTGGTGTGTATTTGATCCACAACTGCACCCTGTGAAATTGCAGTGTCAGGTGTGATCCGGACTGCCCTGACATTTTCTATTAAAGTTTCCCATGCTGCCCATTTTCCAACTGTTTTTTTTTCCAATCTTTCAATAAAACTATTCCACTCTAGAATGCATATATTATTTAGCCTTTTTCTTAATCAACCAAAACACATTTTGAAATTCTGAAATCAAAACTCTTGATTCAACACTGTAAAGGCTGCACTTAAAATATCTAATATCAACATAGTGACAATCAATAAATCATTGAGCTGCCATCAAATCAATATTTTGTTTTTTATAATCAGAAAATCATATTTCAAGATATGTGGTAACTGCATCTTGAACATAACATTATGTTATGTTATATATGAGAAAAAGCCAATTTAAAAGAATAATTCATAAGAGCTTAGTAATTTGATTCTTGCCAATATTGTCAAAAGTTAGCAGTTTCATGACTTAAACTGATAGTTTCGTTAAAATTATCTAGGATTAGTCATAGCATAATAATATTCTGTTATGAAACAACATGTAATGTTACTTAGCAAAACTTCATAGCTAAATTGTAATCTCGATCAAAAAATTCCGATCTCAAATTCAAACACATTACAGATTACTTCACGTATAAATACTCAAAATCTGAGACATCACAGTACAACGTAACCAGGCGAAACACATCCGACCATTCCGAAAAGATGTAACAAAAACATTTTTGCAAAACGGCCGGACGAAAAGTGAACTGCCGAACATATCGTGCTCCACTTTTACGCAGCCGACATGTTTATTAAAAGTCAAAAAAGAAAAAAAAACAAAACTAAGCGTTAAAAAAATACAACCAGTCCAACTTAAAGTTATGAATCGTGGTGATTCTTTTCCCTGTCGACCAAGGATTTGTGAATCGAAGGAATGACACCGCCGCCGGCGATCGTAGCTCTGATTAATACATCAAGTTCTTCGTCTCCTCTGATGGCGAGTTGCAGATGGCGAGGAGATATGCGCTTGACTTTCAGATCCTTACAGGCGTTTCCAGCCAACTCGAGGACTTCGGCGACCAGATATTCCAAAATTGCCGAAGTGTAGACGGCCGCGGTGGCACCAACACGTCCCTGACTGAGGGTCCTTGTTTTCAACAGACGATGAACACGACCGACGGGAAACTGTAGACCAGCTTTCAAGGACCTAGAGATGGCTCTGGTCTTGGCCTTAGTATGGTCCTTTCCGAGTACGACATCTTGTCTTTCGTCCATAACGAGGAGTAAGTACTATGAAACAAACAGTTTGTCTAATTCCGCTCCAAGACGTTACATAATTCATAGAATATCGGACACTGTCATGAATTTAAAGATTTTAAATGAAAATAAACAGCAAAAGGAGAAAATTAATTGGCTTAAAATATTTTTTCTAAAATAAAAGTCAAAAAATGAATGATGAAATTTATCAGCAATAAACAAAAGAGATACAATGGCTAAGGTTGATAAACCCACAAGAACAATTAGCTGTAATTAATTACAATAAATAAAACATTATATTAAAAATAAGAAATAAAAATCAAGAAAAATCAAACACAAAAGAACTCATTACTAAAATAAAAATGCATAGCGTGGTGAGCGATAATAACAAATAGCACGTGGTTAATTCGAGACAAAGAACGACAAAACCAAATCCTATACAACACAGGTGCCTGTAGTGCGTCGTCTATTATACTCGGGCAGCGTGGAATCCTTCGGCAGCAGTTTCTCCTCAAAACTGCCCCCAGTGAGGATTGAACTCACGACCGCTGGTTTACGAGACCAGCGCTCTACCTCTGAGCTATAGAG
>MPNW01001040.1:5619-19097 GCA_011800805.1 Hirudo medicinalis
GCACCCACGCGGAAGACCGACGGCGCCGGTGACACTGCGACGAGACAAATTACGTGCGGACAACAATAACAACTCCGAAAACAATTACGCAGAATTAAATATCAAAATAATTGCATCATCACGCACCGGGCCGGCGACCCGATCACGAAATCTACGACGCCCGTCGCCTCATTAACGAACGTTATGTTTTTATGTTTTCTTAATGTTAAATTTAAACATATTCTCTAAAATAAGCTCCCCTTTCAGAGGGTTCAACTATCAACTATCCGTCCGCACTGCTTTAAGTTCTTAAAAAGCATTGCAAGTAAATTTACATTCATAGTTTTTATTAACCGACCTATCGGTTTTGCCTTCCGAGGCCATCGTCGGGATAGTTTAAAGTATGACGTCGTAAAGTGACAGCTACTTGAATAATTAAAAATTAAATTAGGATTTATATACAGTGCCAGAAATATTATTAAGGCATACCCATTTGTTTTGGATAACTCCCATATAAATTAACATATCTTGCTGAAATTTTAATCGGCTAAATAAATCGCCATTTAAAAGCACCTTGTAAAATTTCCTTTCATGTGGGTCAATGTACAAATGGCAAATATTTGATTACACAAATACACAAGTTTTAACAAATAAGACTAAAATATCATAACGTAAAAGATCGATCGATATGTTGATCAGAAATACTAAGATGCAACAAAGGCAGCAACAGTTACAGTTACAGTCCATCACCCTTTCCTCCCCACGATGACGAAAACATCGTCATTCGGGCGAGCGAACAAAACGATTCCTCGAGTGACATCAAAATTAACTCTGGGGAATCATTCCATCAACCACAACCTCCGAGACTCCTCCAGTTTTTAACAACTTCACAAGTTTTGTCTGTCAATGCACTGCCTTTGTCGGAGGTGCTAATAATATCGCCATCATGAAAAAAAGCTTTGACAAACATTATTCTGGAGGCAATGCATATCCAATGGATCAGAAATTTCTGTAGGATTGTAACCATCAACAGATAGAACTTTACTGGTGTCGTTGTTCTTATTGATTTTGATGGGAATGTTAGCACAATCAAACAAGGATAAGGTGCCATATGTTATACCTTTCTGCATACCAATATGAGTCATTTCTCAAGAGATGAATAAGGCTTCATATAGTTTAATCCTTGAAGGATGACGTTCATTTATTAAATTTATTCTTATTTATTTATTTATTTGATTTATAAAACTGAACGAGTGACTCAATTGTTCATCTCCAATATTCTCAAAATGCACCCGGATTCTCACAAATGGTGAGGCACTTTAAACATGATCGTACATATCACAGCATGCAAAGAAACCTTAATAAAATAACTTAGCTAACATTAATAACAAAAATGATAAAACCACTGAGCTTTTCCCACCTCTCCTCACTGTCTGTAGATTCCACGATCGATTCGTTCTGAGTGGATTTGAGATTCTTGCGGTCGACCTCCGTAGCCATCGATGAAAGAATGGGAAGAATGAGCCGACGATCACGATTTAGATGGAAGTTGAATCCCAAAAAAGAATCTCAGAAGTTCGAAATCAATAAATACTCCAGTGAAAAGTGTGTAACTCTCAGTAAGTTTCCTTTTGTTTTTTAAAACGTTTTCTTCTTTGCATAGTGCACCCAAACACAGGCGCAGACGTGGGACAACACGATCAACAAATCCGCGAAAAACAACTTCAAGTATCACCGTCAAAAAATGCACTCCTTCAATTTTGGTTTTCAATGCAATCGGCGTTGCTATCATTCAGAAACGGGTCAAAAAATACAGCATTGAAAGCTTACGAAACTCTGGCTCACAGTCCATGACAAAAACAATGTAAGATTGTCTATCACACGACAAGAAATGCAGAAATCTAAAAACAAACGGGACTTAGCACTTGGCCAGTACAATCGAAGGCTAGGAGCGGGTGCTCATGCTATCTTTAAACGTAGGACTCTTCATTAAACTTCATATGCTCGAAAACAAATACTAGAAATTTGATTAATAAGAATCCATTAATAATAATTCGTCGGGAGCTAGGCCGATCATGGGTGTTTATTACAGGAGAGTGATAGGTCCCCCTTGATTGAAAAAAAAATGTTCTAGCGTAAACAATAAAAGACCCACGCAGAGCTGACTGATAGTCAATGATTTTTCTCTCGTCCCTTTCAGAATGGAAGTACTTTTTGTTAGAACTACGGCATTTTATTCAGTTGGGTACAATATTTTTGAACGTTTTCAATTTTAATGCATTGAGTAGAGAGAGTTTGATATTAAACAAAAGAACATCATCATCATTAGCTTTTGAAGCATTTACAGAAATATGATTATTGTCATAACTTAAGTATTGAACATTGAATTATTTCTAATAAAAAGTCGCAATAAAATATTTAACAAAGTTAAACTTAATTTGATTCCTTTAAGTACTAAAATTGTGCGATGAAAACCCTACAATCACCCTCAAGGTGTAATAATCAACCGGAGATGATTTCTTTTTTTAGTGACCCCATTTTTATGTTTACAAAAATTTGCTTTCGAGTTATTCATGATAGAATATCTTGAACAATCATACACCTTTAAGAAACGTATTATTGTCAAACAGCTATTGTTAAACAAATGAGTTTTAATTATATTGAGACATGCTTCTATAATTTACCATTACAAAACATATGAACTAATTTAAGACTAACATTTGTGAATGAAAGAAAGACGCATGCGTGCATGTATTTACTCCTACGCAGTATTCTAAGCTCTTAACTTACATTTAATTTCCTGCAATCATATATTAAAAAAAATCTATTTAAACATTTGTCATTGTTTTATTTATTGAATATCAAAATTACCTTTTAAATATTTTATATCTTAAATTGAATACCAATACAAGAATAAAACTGCGGCTCATTTCCAGTTTACTTTTAATGTTGACGGCTTCAAACAGAAAGGAACCGTTGTTGTTTACATATCGAAGTATGGGTGAAGGCCTCCTACCGAGAAAGTTGTCTGCTCGTTTTAAAAAGTTAGCGCCTTCATCATGTTTTCACCAAAAAAAATATGTGACCTTTTGAGCCTGATTTGCATACTTTTAAGATCAAAGTTTATTCAATGCATTAGGATTTGTTTAACGCAATGTCAATTTATTATTTTTTGATTAGTAACGAAGTATGAATGTTTTTTTTGTGTTTTATAATTTTGAGTTATTTGGACACGATTTTGTTTACATTGAATAAAGTCTGTTTAATGTGTCAGAATGACTAAATAAGTAATTGTTTGCATTCCAGTGATTTTGCATACTACACAGTGAAGGACAGACTTCCAGTAACGCTTACATCTATCATCGATAGATTGAGCAGAAAGCAGAACCATTTTCGAGAGAAATATGGAGAGGTAAAACCTCTTAAGCATTAAATTATCAGACCTGTTTCAATATCGAGTTCAAATTTTCACCATTTTATCAGTTACACCATCCTATCATGTGTTATGTTATGTATTACTGCACACTCTCTCAGGAGGCAGCAGAATCGGCAAAGGCTATAGTCGGGAGCTTTTCCGAAATGAAGAGTCAACTCCAAACCAACAAAGCCATCGCCCTTCTGGACGATCAGCTTCCGGACGTTCTCGCCTGGAACGATCGACTGTCCCTCCCGCTCGATGTGGAGAATCCGCTCACCGACGAGGAAAAGAAGAGCGAGGATTACATGGAAGCCAAGGTGGCCGAGCCCGCCTGGTTCAACAGCTCCTGGCTGCTGACCGAGTGCTACTTCTACAGGAGGATAGCTTCAGTTTTTGCAAAGAGGTTGTTATTGTTTTTGCTTTTATTTTGATGGTAATTGTAATTTGTAATGATGGTCAAAACAGATAACTTTTAAAATTACTTTGCAAATAAAAGTTTATTATTGTTATTATTACTATTATCATCATTAATATTATCCTTATCGAAAACAAACAGGATGTTTACACATCCATGCGATGTCAAAAAAACTACATTTACGTGCTAAAAATATATTACAATTAGTATAAACAATTGCTCGCGATTATTATAAATAATTAGTAGAACTATACAAAATGCAATCTCATTAACTCTTATTAAGTTCTATTGTTTAATTTCATTTCTTAGGCAGCCCAATCAGCAGGATAAGTTTCCCTTAGGGCTGTCCTTTTTGGATTGTTGTTTTTTATTTCTCCTTTCTGTTCCTTGTTCATTGTTACTTTAGGAGCAATCCAAATAAACGTTTTTAAAAAAATCTATAATTGTTTAAAAAAATTAATTATCTATTTTAATTAATAATAATAAATAATAATAATTAATGATAACTAATAAAGCTCGCACATACAAAGTAAAACCGTTTCAGATAAAAGCCTAAATAATCCATCGACCTAAATCATTCGCTCAATCTTCCAGCAAGTGTTTCTCTCAGTACGATCCGTTCAAAAAGCAGAAAAGGGATCTCCTTAGGAATTCTTTGCCTGGACTGAAGGCCCTGAGCCAGTTCTACATGGAAAAAACTGAAAAGCCCTTGTGTGAGGATAAAGAGCAAATATTCAAGACCTTAATGCAGGTAGTAATAATAATAATAATAATAATTGTAAGCAACATAATAATAATAATAATGTAATACTAATAATTGTAAGCAACTTATCAATAATAATAATAAGGCACCTTATGCATAGTGTCAGAGATGGCTTGGGTACATGAATGTTTAGCTGGTTACATTGTGCATGTAACTTCTGCCATTAGAACAACCACCACTGATGTGAGATCAGAAGCTGTTGTTTAGGTTATCGGTAATGTTATTACCTCTTAACTTTGTCTAAAGCATTAACGTAATGTTTACACTGTGTTCGTTTGTCAGCTTAATTTAAATTTTAGTATTCCAAACGACCGTAACTATCGCCGTTATCCGGTATCATCACGTTTCACTTGCAACTTGTCAATTACAGTCATCCTTGTGGGCCAATCGATGGGATCTTTCCTTGTTCCGCTCGAACGAACTCCACAGCACCGAGGAAGTCATGGAAAACCTGGAGAAGATGCAGACGAGCATCCTGCGCGATGATTCCTCCAGGATCTGGCAGCTGCTCTCCGGCGATCAGAATCTTTCCCGTGTCGACATCGTCATCGACAACTCGGGACTGGAGGTATTTTCCGACATGGTGCTGGCAGATTTTCTCGTCAAGGAGATGGGAGTGGCAGAGGTGCACTTCCACTTGAAGGCCATGCCGTGGTTCGTGTCGGACGTCACCGGCAAAGACTGGCGCTGGACTTTAGAATGGCTTGGATATCAGGATGACTCGGCACTCAGGGATCTGTCCAGCAGATGGACTGGTTTTATCGAGCAGAAGATATGGCAGGTTCATGGTGCAGATTTTTGGACTCTTCCTGATGCCTTCCACACGATGTCGAAGGTCGATCCGAATCTCTACAACGACCTCATGTCCTCCCAGCTCATCCTGTTCAAGGGTGACATGAACTACCGGAAGTTAACAGGCGACAGAAAATGGCCAATCTTGAAGACTTCCTTCAAGACATCCCTCATGGGATTCGAACCTGCACCCCTTTGTGCCATAAGGACCCTGAAAGCCGACATCCTAGTGGGGATCTCGGAAGAGGCCATGGAAAGGGCCTCGGGAGAAAGCAAGGATTGGCTCGTGTCTGGATCCTACGGAGTCATTCAGTTTTTTGGGAAACAAGAGGAAGATCTTTAACAAAAATAAATTGTAGGCAGGTTTTGATTGTAATTGAAAGAATAAAATAAGCCCCTCCTCTAGTTTAAGTCGGCCATCTATTCGACGATCCTCGTCACTCCCGGATTGCCTTTCTTACCCTCGGTGTAATTAACATGCCGACCCTGAGTATACTGCCAGTTTGCATTACTCGATGATGAGTGCAATGCGAACTAGTTAGGTAAGGTTTGTTGATTGATTGATTGTTTGTTTTTTGCTCCTTCATTTGGTTCGTAGGTGAAATCGTATCGCATGACGGTAATTATTTTCTCGTTGAGGAAGTAGAGTTGTCAAGTGCCTTCGCATCTCCATCTCAGGGATTGGTTTGACAATAGTCATTGGGGGGGGGGGTGTGGAGTGTTTGTGGCTGAAAAACTCGATACACTTGGGTCGTTGTTTGTTTCGATTAGTTTATTTTCATCTGATTTCAAATTTTATTGTTAACAATTATCGTCGAATTCTCGGCGGAGACTCGCAAAAATTCATGCAGTGCATTCCCAATTTCCTAAATTAAGACCTGAAACAAAAATTGGAAAACGAAACTTTTTAGATTTCACCAGGATTGTTAAAAGAGTTTAACCGAAAAATTATTAAATAATTAATTGATTGCCAACTGGACGAGGCAAATTATTGAGTGCTTATTGAGTTGATGACCAACTGTCGACATCACTTTATGCCAGAGTTGCAATCCAAATTATTTAAAACAGCCCATCACTACGAATCATCAGTTAACAATCTTGATTGACACCTTAGTTGTGCCTAGTGCATCAATAAACTATTATTACTATTATTATTATTATTATTATTATTGAATTCCAGCAATCGCCATGGTAAGTCACAATGGCTTATGAAGTCGTTTCTTAATTTCAATCACCTCAACCTACCTGAACTACACCTCATTTCTTGATTATCTGTATGACGTCGTCGTGGTCCATCTTGTGGGTCAGACCGACCCTCTGGGGACTGTACTTGACGCTGGTACCCTGAGGGGGGTAAAGAGTTGGAATATTGAGCAAAGCTAACAGAAATTTTAATTTAAAAAAAAAGAAGAATAATTAATGGTTTTGATGGTAAATGTTGTAGTTATTATTTCACAATTTATGTTGTTCTTAAAAAAACAAAAAATAAACATTAATTATTTGCAGAGAAATATTATTAGCTGAAAAAGAAAATGTGCAATAAAATATTGTCGACAAAACATTGAAAATTAAATATAAGTTGATTATAAATCAATTAGCAATGACAACGAAACTCACCCAGACCAAGGCATATTTGAACTGCTCTGTCAGCTGTCGATGGATGACGTGGCACTGCGACGAGAGCAAGTGGTTAATTCGATTGGTAATAAATGATTACAAAAAATAAAAATTATCATTAACAAAATAATATAATAGAATAACAATAATTAATAATATAATTGTTTTATTTAATAATTATATCTTTATTTATGTATGCAATTGCATTAATATATTATTATTTATGTAATAATTATATTATAATAATAAAATAGAATATTATTATGTAACATTAAGTGTCATTATAGAATGCAACGTTGACATTACATTCATTCTATCACTAATAATATTAGTTACGGCAAATCGCGTAAAGATGATCGGCCGAGCAACTCACCACGTGCTCCACCGAACAGCCCGACCTGAGGATGAGGGCGTCGTCAAAATCGGGCCTAGCTGGAGGGTCAAGAGGTTAGGATCATTAACCAAGCACGGACACGAGTTCTACACAAAACTATTGTCATAACAAGTAAATTGTGGATTAATAATTACAACAAGTGGATTATAATTACGACTCGTAAATTCTGCACAATGTAAATGTAAATCGACTAATTATTATCGACTCATTAAGAGTCAGATAATTACAGCTATTAATTAATTAATATTTATGAGGCCGACCTCCCCTCTTCTTGGTGTAGACTCTGATGAGTGCCAGGTAGTCCCAAAGCCTCTCGAGCAGGTAATCAAGGTTGAGCTTCATGCCACAACTTGTTGAAAGAAAGAAAAAAGGATAAATTGATTGATCGATTAAATGATTATATACGTCCACAGACAAAATATTATGGAGACTAAAAAAAAAGGAATTAAATTATTGCCCGAATAATTCCTTATAAATAT
This sequence comes from Hirudo medicinalis, assembly GCA_011800805.1. Lineage (NCBI taxonomy): Eukaryota > Metazoa > Annelida > Clitellata > Hirudinida > Hirudinidae > Hirudo > Hirudo medicinalis. Next base: position 13,477 of record MPNW01001040.1, read on the forward strand.
GTAAATTCTGTAATATAATATATTCTGTAATTCTGTATATATAAATTATATAATTATTACAAGAATTAACACAATTTAGCACTGAATTCAAGTAATAAATTATTTTTAGGTTATCATAATTAAAATATAATAAAATTAAAAAATAATAAAAACACTAATAAATAATAATAATAATAATAATAAAAAGAGCGACCATCGCATGAAAGGTCAAGGGTCACACCTGATGACGAGACTGTGGGGCTCTCTGGCCAGTCTGTCCACCTCCTCCATGGATATTTGATCGACTTTATTGTAAACCTGGACAAGATGCAAGCAGGCGTGATTAATAAAATCATTTACCATTATAAATAAATTATTCGTTATCCAACAACATAATTTACTGTTACACTGATTTTAATTTATATGGAAGTAGCCTTATTTATGGTAGCAAATCCTAGAACCATCCTGAACTATTTATATGGCCAAAGGGGCCCCGGCATCATTACCACGACATTGACCCCACTGAAAAAATATGCAACCACCACCAAAGAGGGGGGAGCCGAAGCCTCCCTTAGCAAGTGAAAACCCAGTGCAGACAGTTTACTTCCCCAGAGCAGGTTTTGAACTCAGAAGCCGAGGGTCGGGTGACTTACATAAAGGCAGGGCATGTAGATCCTGTTGCCGATGATGACGTCGATGAACTCCTCCGTCGAGCAGTCTTCTCTGAAGATGACCTCGCAGTTGAAAATCTCTGAATATTAACCACGTGATGTGAGAAATTCTTAACAAGCTCAATTTGTGTTAATTTATTCATCCTGCGAATTGCAGGATGTAATACTAGGTCGCGGCCGATTCGCGAACGAAAGATAACCGCATCGGACAGCGGTCCTACTCACTGTATTCGTGGAGTATCATCTGGACCATCTTCTCCGTGCACTTGCTCAGGGGCACCATGGACGTGAAGGCAATCCCTCCACCCTTCTTGGGCTGGAAGGGTGAAAAGAGGGTTACGAAATCGATCGAGCCGTTTGAAAAATTGCTCAACGAGAATTCTTATACAATGCTTCTTGAATAAAAGCTCCCAGTAGCTCGACTAAAACCGCATTAGATTTTGGTTTATCACGAAACAAATTTTAACCAAACAATTTTAAATAATAATAAACGATATTAAAGTTCGTGTAACTAGTAATGATGTAATGACGATGTAACAAGGTCAAAAGTTCGAATGTTACGTTGAAGTAGATGTTAGGCTTCCTCTTGTTAAGCCTGATGCCCATCGTCTCCAACTCCTGCTCCAAAAGATGCCTGATCGAACGATTCATTGACTTCATCAATTAACAACAACGAATATCAATAAGCATTGAATAATTAACTATAATATTTAATTAGCATATTCACAATTTGCTGTCCTAATAACCAGACCCATAAATTAGCATAATTAGAATTAGCACGACGAGCGACCTCTGTATGTCTCCTTTCGTGGCATCCAGCATCATCAGCACGAGGTCGGCAGTTCTGGCGACGGCGATGACCTGTCTTCCTCGACCCTTGCCTGTGTCAAAGGTCAATGGAGAATAGTAAGAAATGAAGGTTAGGGTAACAATTTTCAATTCAAAATGAATGATAAACACGACTATTATTATTATTTATTATTATATTACGTCATGTGTTAGTTTTCTCTCGGATTTTTTTTGTTTAACTAATTCTGCTACACTTTTGGTTTTTAAAGTTATGTTTGTCTGGCTTCGGTGACTGCATCCTCAAGTTGACGATCACGTATATTACACATACACGTTTATATATTACACATAAACTCTTGTATGTTACGTATGCACATTTGTATATTACATGTGCTCGTTCGTGTACCAAGTGTTCACAAAGTGTATTTCCTGACATTACATGGATCAACTCCACAGAAATGCGACATCGCAGCCATTCCACATCCAGATAGTTTTTATATTTCCAAATTCCACCACTCACCCTGTGCGGCTCCTTCGATGATGCCGGGGAGATCCAGGAGTTGTATGTTGGCACCTTTGTACTGAAAGAAGGGAGGAACTTCATCAAAAGGACAGTCAGTGCGATCATCACAGTCGCTCGGTCATGATTAGTAATAGAACTATTGGTTCTTAACTAGTTGTTGCTGCAGTTGTCAGAGCCTATCCACAAGATGATTTTTGCAAATTAAGTGGCTATGTATCAAAGCTACAACGATCGCAAATGACATCGTCCAGACGAATTAGACGTGGATTTACGATGAGATAATATTCACTAACGAGACATTCGCTCGGCACGATCATACCTCGATAACTCCAGGTATGCAGGTGAGTGTGGTGAATTCGTAGGCTGCTGCCTCACTCTCTGTGTGCGTCATGTTGCTGAGAAGGGTGGACTGTGGTTTGGGAAGGTTTACACTTGGTTTATTATTGTAATTACTTGAAACGGTTTACTATTACAATAGATTAATTATTATAATCATTTCAAATGCTCATAATAATCATTCAAAATGCTTTGTCGTAATAATCGGTTGTTATTATTATTAAATTGATTATCGTAATCAGTATCAGTATGTAATTATTTAAAACGGTTTATTACAACCGATTAATTATTACAACCATTTCAAATGCTTTGTCATAATAATCGGCTAATATTATTATTAAATTGATTATCGTAATCAGTATGCCACAAAGTTCCAATTCGATCCAAACCTTTCCAACGGATGGAAACCCAATTAAGGCCACCCTGGCATCCCCCGATTTCATGACATCGAAGCCTTCACCCTAAAAAAAAAATAAACAAGGATTTGTAACTTATTCTAAAAAATAACCCAACTGGAAGAAAATATCCTTTCATTATGAAACACTGAACCATTTTGCAGGTAATGTTCTGGTTATCTTAGCTACTAAAAACTAGACAAATATTCAAATCTGTATGAACAAATGTCCATTTTTCATTAAAAGTCCAACCATTGATCAGGTCTAGCCAAACAAATTGTTAACATTTAAATTATTTAATGAGGGAAATATTATTTACCTTAGATGAAGACTTTCCTGATGGCTCGAGGAGCTGGGCCCTGTATTTTGCCAACTTTGCCTTCAACAGTCCCAAGTGGTATTCAGTAGCTGGGTAATTCGAAATTTATTAAAATAACTGCCACTTCATAAAAACCCATTTTTAACTGTTCAATAGCCTTGCAAATCATTAAATCGAATTTGAGTAGAACGTATGTCTATGCCATTTTTACTTTAATAACTAACATATTTAAACATTTAAGTTATACGAGGCATGTATTTATTTATTACGAATTTCTTAGTCGTCTTGAAAGCAGAGGCAGATGTTTTGGGAACTATGTTTTGGCTTTGTATGTTGTTAACTAAAGTACCGGTTTTTTTGCCCTACCTTTGTTTTTTTGAGTTCTAGCGATTTCTTTCTCGATTTCGGAAATTTTATCCAGGATCCCCATTTTGTAAAATTCTATGAAATGCGTTTGATTTCCAAAATTATAATTATTACACCAACGACGATCACGACTCCTCTAGCCTTTTATCGTCCTCAAAACAAGACCAATGATAACGTACCGTTTTTCAAAATTCTCAACCAATCACCCAATATATGTTTATTTTAAATATTGCTTTAAAATTGCCCCTTTAAAATAAAAACTTAAACAAGTTTTGTAAAATGCTATAAAAGTTTTAGAAAATCCAAAGATCAAGTTTGGTTCATTATCGAACGTCAAGATTTGAATTGCAAGCCATGGACGACAATTAATATGCTTAATCGGAACCTATCGGCATTAGTTGAGAATGCAGTTAATTAGGTAATCGTTTTCGATGAACTTCGCTTTCAAATTTCTTAGTTTCAAACTTTAGTTTGCGAACACATCGCCATTAGCGAACAATGATTAAATTTGCACCCAGTTTAGAGAAAATAAAATCATATTCATCTTTTCTTAAAGAGCATAAAGACTCCATCCTTATTCAATCATCTTTTAGCGATTAGAAACTGCAGCAGTATTATTTGCTTGAAAGATTACCACATAAAAATTCAATGTCAATCAATATGTTAAAATATCTGATTTAATATTTGCTCTGTGTACTTTGAACGGCTGAAAGTCGATGATATTCGCTAGAAACTAGTCGGGCCAGTAGGAAATACTCTTTCTTAACCTAAACTGGTTTCGGCTAGTTTCAGCGGAATATTTAATAGCATCCAATTAGGAGTTAGGCCATTAAAACTAGAAATAGAAACAAAAATGTAATTATCATCAGCAATGACATCACAAATAATAAATAATCCTTAATGCATTTAAACAGTGGGATTGAATTGTACTTGGAGATACTCAGCATTCACTTTCCGCTCTTCCGCAAACCTCTTTTTCGTTGGTACTTTGTTGCTGAAAATTATGCATAAAATTATTCAATTTAAATCTAAAAGTAATTATCCGCCATAATAATGGAATAATTTCGAATTAAACAATAACAAAACAAAACAAAAAAAAACTAATTGGCTCATCATTACTTCTTGAGGGGAAATTCCCAGAAAACTGTGCTGAATAAACTTCCCGCAGTGTTTTCGGGCACAGGGCATTCCTTCAGATCCTCTAATAAAATATTTCTTGACGATTAAAAATGGGTTTTGGAATAACATGGAATGGAAGAAACAAGTGACTGGAAGCGCAAAATGCAGCCGAAACTACTGACGAGAGGAATAGAGGAGTTCAAACGAAGCAGAAACATGTCCTCAAAGATGAACAAAGGAATTGCTATTTTCTGGACAAATGTCATTAAAATTAATTAAAAAATTAATTAAAATCCCAATTCGAGAAAAACGACAACGCCAAAGTCGCATGACATCATGTTACTACTACTACAGTAACAGCAACTTTAATAATTAGTTGCGCGTTTGTTTACAATTCTACGAGACGTCTCATTAAGACTTTGTAAATAATAAACTAGTTGAAAGCACGAAATGTCGATGGAAGGAAATCCGCAAAGAAAAATAGTTCTCTTAAATTCTGGAAAATGGATTCAAATCATGGATTGAGAAGTTCAAATGAGTCTCTTGAAAGAGTAAAAAAAATAGTGAATCGATTCCATCTTGCAATCTTCCACAGTTACTAATTCAGTCGTTCAATTCAGTGCATTAAATGCGTGTGAATTACAGACAATTTTGCAAAGAATTTGCATAAACACAAAAATGAAAAAGGACAAGCTTTCATCCAAACCCACTAACCTGATAAAGCCATCCGGCGTATCACACACAACGCACTACAGGGGGCAACGAACCCCGTCCAAAGCCCCTCCTACCCTAGCCCCTCGGATGGGTGGCTCAAGGGGATAACCATGGGGCTCGGGAGTCAACTATTGATGGTGAATTTAAGGCGCTCCCGCTCGAATGTCGTTTCTTAAAGCTGCATTGAAACAAGGAAGATGATTGAAGGCCCCAACAATAATTGCCCTACAAACAGTTGTCGAATAATTTTCTGTCAAAATCATCGCTCGGAATAAAATATAATTATCCGAGAGATGACGAAGTTAATAATAATAATAATAATAATAATGATATGATGATGATGATAATGATGATATGATGATGATGATAATAATAATTAATATATAATTATAATTATCATAATTATATTG
>MPNW01001041.1:9502-40316 GCA_011800805.1 Hirudo medicinalis
CAGAGCTTCAAGAAAAAGGCAAAGAAGTCACACTGGTCTGGGTACCTGCCCATGTCGGAATTCCTGGAAATGAGCAAGCGGACGCCTTGGCAAAAGCTGCTACAACCAAGGATACAACTGAGTGCTGAATTCCGGCAACAATAAAGGACGTAAAGAGGATCATCGACCAAAATGTCCTGCAGCAATGGCAGACCAGATGGGAAGAAAAAGAAGAGAAGCACTATAAGTTAGTGTAGAAAAGAATGTCGGTGAAGAGCAAATTCCAATATGCCTCAATGAAGAAGGAGACTTTTATCTCTAAACTCCGTCTTGGAAAATGCGCTCTAAATCGACACCTCTTTAAGATGAAGCGTCACGCAGACGGTAAATGCCAAACTAGTCCTCAGGAAGATGAGACTGTCCAGCATTTCCTAATGGAATGTCCGGCCCAATCAAGCCTGAGAAGAGCAATAAAGGACAAAATAAATCCACTGGAGTTAAGTTCCATGCTTAGCAATACTGCTAGTGTGGAGCTAATATACCAGTGGATTTATAAAAACCGCCGAAATCTGATCTGACCATCTATCACATTATGAACTTTTTGTTGTCTTTGTTTGTTGCTTTTACCTTCTGTTGTCTTCGTTGTTGTCCTATTCATCACGTCATGCTGAGGACATTAATAAAATACTACTACTACTGCATTCTCCCCTTCTATCTCCAACTCCTCCCGCTACGTCGCTACGCTGCTACTCCAGCAGTTATGTTGTCAGTCGAAGCATTGTTGCCGTTGTTGTAAATAAACTTTGTAGCGAACTCGTCTTCGTCGTCCAATGCCGCTGTCGCTAAAATGTACACGAGCAACGAACATTTTACGTAGCTGTTCCATTGCATTAACGGCTAAATGGTGACTAATGTATCTTTTACTAATATTATTTCCATTTGAAAATCCCATTTAAATATATTTTATAGAAGATAAATTGAATGAATAAGATATTAATTGAGCGATATGAAAGTAGATAGAAATTAGGTATCACTTTTAATAATTGTGAAATAAAATTAATAATCAACAATTAAATTTTATTTAGCAATGTTTACATTGCAATTGCTTTGCATTCATTCGCCAAAGGTTTAAAATCTTGGTACGAAATTTAAAATTTACATTTCAATCATCAGATGTCAGCTCACATTTTAATTTCTCAATTTTAATTTCGAATTATTTCCAAACAATTCCTTAACATAAAAGTTGTTTATCGATAATTTCTCGTTTTTCTATTAACTGAGATAAAAATGTAAAAACACATCAAAATTAATTAAGAATTTCGTTCTGTAATTGTGCCTGCAAACATTGATTTAGTTGGGTAGCTCATATCAGCCTGTGCAGCATTTCCGTGCAGGGGAGGTGCACGTTTGGATTCGAACGCTTATCCGTCCATCCGCAATTCATCACCTACAATTCATCATCCGCAATTCATCACCTACAATTCATCATCCGCAATTCATCACCTACAATTCATCATCCGCAATTCATCACCTACAATTCATCATCCACAATTCATCACCTACAATTCATCATCCGCAATTCATCACCTACAATTCATCATCCACAATTCATCACCACAATTCCAAATGAATCTGCTTCTTTTGCTTCCGCCGAAGAAGATGCTGTGCATGCATTTTATACTTTGTATGTTTTTATAGGTTTTTATTTCAATGATTTAAAAAAAAAACTTAAACAAATGAAGCAAACTGATACAAAATTAAGTAAATCTCTTCACAAACATTTAAAAACTCTCTAGGTTTTTTCTCTTTCCTGTAATCCAGTGCAGAAATACAACGACTAAATCATGGCAGTTGAAATAAGTATTTGTTAACTGACTTTAAATTCATTGATGATCTTCCTTTGAAAATAATATTCCAAGGAGGTGGTTATTTAGGAAAAGTGATGCTTGGAATGTGGCTTGGTGGAATTCGAGTGGGTGGCTCAACACTGGTTTACAAACGGGGAGATTATCACAGCTGACTATCCTCCTTTGTCGAAAATATTATCCCGATCCAGAAATCCTCGAAACTGGACTGAAAAACATTGAAATAAATTGAAGACACGCGATGCACTGCATCCACCTGATCATGTTTGTATGTGCGAAGGCTGCTTAACATGTTGACTGAGGGCCATTGTGCTCCTCTGATCGGTCGTTTGGAAATCCTGTGATGAAGTTATTCTCTCGTTTGTAGTAAGAATGACTGATCAAGTGATATCCACGGAAGCTGACGATGAAAATCTCAGGAAACAAGGAACAAGGTATGCTTTTTTATATCTTGTTTTGTATGTCTCGGTTTTTAAGCTTTTGTTTCGTTTGTTTGTATGTATACAAACAGAGCTGAATTTGAAATGTGCTTTTAATTCACAGAGTTTTCAAAAAAAGTAGTCCTAATTCGAAGGTCGTCGCTTTGTCGTTTGTTCCTGATTGAAATTTAAATAAATTTTAAATTTAATGTTTTATCATTTTTTTTGCCTCCATCTCACACCTTCAGCTCACAGTTTATTTGGGAAAGCGAGACTTTATTGACCACCTAGCCCACATTGATCCCATTGGTGAGTATAATGCTTCATTTATTCGTCCATTCACTCATTCATTTATTATTTCTTTCTTTCTTTAATTAATTCATTCATTCTTTCGTGTCTCTTTCACGAGAAAAAACAATAACAACTTGCACGTTAGTTATTATGCTATTGCAAATTATTTGATGTTTACTTAACAATTATTGACGACTTTATTATTATTATTGTTGTTGTTGTTGTTGTTGTTATTGTTATTATTATTATTATTGTTGTTGTTGTTGTTGTTATTGTTGTTGTTGTTGTTATTGTTGTTGTTGTTGTTATTGTTGTTGTTATTATTATTGTTATTATCATTATCATTATCACTATTGCTATCGTTATCGTTACCGTTATAGTTATCGTTACCGTTACCGTTATCGTTATCGTTATCGTTGTCGTTGTCGTTGTCGTTGTCGTTGTCGTTGTCGTTGTCATTGTCATTGTCATTATCATTATCATTATCATTATTATTATTATTATTATTATTATTATTATTGAAGTGTCACGTTATTCCTCTCAGAATTATTATTGTTGTTGTTAATTTTCTGCGACTAATTCAGTAATTCAAAAATGTTGTCTTTGTGGTTCAGAATAAGACATGGAGTTTAAGGAAGTAAAATATGTTTGAACTCAATAATTATAAGATTCACTTATTCAAGAGGTTTAATTAATTATTCATGAGGCTTAATTAATTATTCATAAGATAGGGAGTGAGAGTTTCAATAAAGCTACGTTCGGAATAGCATTTATCCACAGCAGTCGTCCAGCCAATTGCAGTTAGAGGCAGAAATATATTGCTGCATTATTAATAACCTCACTTACAATGATTTAGTAAATAATTAAAATGATGTTGTGATCATCAGTAATTTGTAATAATAATAGCATTAATAAATTATAATAATAACAACAATAATAATAATAATAATAATAATGCTGTTTTCATTTTAATGAAAATAAATAACCTTTTCAAAACCATGACAACATTAACAGCAATAATTATAAATAATATCAAATAATAACCATGTTGTTCTTTGCGATCGAGAATGATGCGCGAACACTGAAAAACTCAACAATCTCATGATTACGTCCTTAAGACCTCAGCCACTATTTTGAAATTATTTTCTAGTCAGCGTCATTATTTTTATATTTTATTAATAATATTTATAATATTATATATATTTATAATATTAATTTATATTAATAATATTTATATTATTAAACTTATAATAAATATTATTATTATCATCGTTATCATCATCATCATCGTCGTCGTCGTCGTTTTATTGTTTTTATTATTTTTGCATTTATTTCATTGGCTTTAAACAAGAATGAACTCTTAAGATGAGTCATTGTTTGTCTCTTTGCTTGAGATGTAGACATAGTTTATGCTAAAGACATGCACACCTATTATTATTATTATTATTATTATAATTATTATTATAATTATTATTATTATTATTCTTTTTATTATTATCATCATCATTACCATTATCATTATTATTGTTATTATTATTATATTTTTAAGATTTATTTTTTATTTATGCGGACAGATCTCATGATCGATGGGGAGATTTTTTTATCCGAATAAAAATGTTTTTTTTGTCTCGTTTATCTCGTTTCCATTAATTTCTTTCCTTATCTGCTTCTGACTGAGAAATTACATTCAATTAATTTGTTCGCTGGCTAGGGAAGGGCCACCTTGAAACTAGGGCCAGAGGATTGAGGTCGTGGGCTAGAGGGATAGATGGGTGGATGGAAGAATAGATAGGTGGATAGGTGGATAAACGGATAAGTTGGATGGATGGTTCCAGGTGATGAGTCACTCGTGACGTTGCAGAGTTATGCTCATTAATTTTCATTTGTTTGATCGTTGGTAGCGTTGGTTTTAATTTGGTTGGTTTTAAATTTAAAATCCTTATCATTCTGTCTTTCTCATCATCGTCGTCGTCGTCGTCATCGCCGTCATCATCATCATCATCATCATCAACGTCATCATTTTTCCTCTTCAGGAGAGCACGAACTCACCTTCTGCACCAACGTAAACTGGATCATCTCAACCTCTGGCTCCGATGATCCCCTGAAGGTCAAGGGCACTATCATACTTTCTAATTTTAGACTGAGGTTCCTTCCAGAAGATGCTGGGGTAAATATAACAATAATTCATTTAAATAACACTAATGATGACAAATAATTATGGCGACATTATAACAATTTGATAATGGCTGATGATGATGACGATGACGATGATGGTGAGGCTGATGACTAAGGTCAGATTAAGGGGGGGGGGAGTGTCGCCCTTTGGACCTGTGAAGTTTTATTTTCGTAAACAATGAGGACCTGTGCTAGAAGATTCATCATCTGATGGATTTTCTGCTGATCTGATGCCTGTCAGTCACTTCTATCTGGACTTTGAAGCCATTTCCTGACTGTTCCACAAATTCTAAAATACAATGCTCGTAACAATAATAACAACCACAATGATGATGATGACGACGACGATGATGATGATGGTGATGTTGACGATGATGTCTAATTTATGTCTCCATAAATTACTATTTCAAACCTTGGAATATTATTCATTTCACCGCCGAAAGTATTTTTCATAAAATCGAGAAATAAATAGATAAATAAAATTTAAATCATTAACGTAATCCAGTTAAAACCCTAATAAGATAGCTATTTTTCAAATCGTGCGAAACAAATAAAAGTAAATTTTAGAAAATAAAATAAAATAAATTTAATTTAATTGAATTGAGGAGGTTCTAAAAAATAAATCAGGTTACTCCACGTGCTCCTGGTGAGGAAGTTTTCAAGTTTCCCTTCAGGAACGATTGGGTTCAATTTGTCAAACAAACACACACAAAAAAAACTACTACTACTATTACTACTACTACTACTACTACTACTACCTACTACTACTACTACTACTACTACTGCTACTACTACTACTACTACTACTACTACTACTACTACTACTACTACTACTANGAACTCTTAAGATGAGTCATTGTTTGTCTCTTTGCTTGAGATGTAGACATAGTTTATGCTAAAGACATGCACACCTATTATTATTATTATTATTATTATTATTATTATTATTATTATTATTATTATTATCGTTATCGTCATCCTCATCGTCATCGTCATCATCATCATCATCATCATCATCATCATCATTATTATTATTATTATTATTTGTGTTGTTGTTGTTGTCGTCGTCGTCGTCGTTGTTATTGTTACCATTAATAGTTCGTTAACTTATGCTATTTAATAACGTTGCATTCAGAAATAACGTTTATAAATTTAATATAAAATTATAAAAACAATTCTTTCTAACAAACGTAATTCTGAATCCAATTAAATTTTTTCCACTTGCTATGGCCTCTTCAGGGGTGGTCTCAAAAAAACAAAAAAAAACAATAACAATTGCAAACTCACGTCACAAAAATATTTCATTGTGTGTCTCCTTATTATGATTTTCTTAGTATGTTCTGTTAAGCTGCTGTTGTTAATAATTTTAGTTGTAATTAACTGTCGTTGTTGTAGTTGTTGTCGTCGTCGTTGTCGTTGTCGTTGTTGTTGTTGTTGTTGTTCCTGTCGATAATGTTTTAGTGGTCATTGGATGCTCCCGGAATTTTACCAACAATCAATGACGTGTTATTTGTGAATCAAAAGATCAAAGAGGATGACGACGATAATGATGATGACGACGACAACGACGAAGATGATGAAGAGATGTGATGATATGATATTGATATTGGTGAAGATCAATAGGTTTAGTAATAGTAAAATGTTGAGAGTAAAGTTGTATTTATGATGCGATAATGGGTAAAATTTGGAGTTGTTAACATAGTAGAACAGGTGATAGTTATGATTGTAACCTTGAAATAAAAAGAACATTGTTCTTATAGCAAAGCAATATGAAGTTTCGAAGCGAGTTTCAAATTAAAATCTGGTTCCTAAGTTCGTTTGGTTCTCCATGAAAATCCTAAAAAATCCTAAAATCAATCCCGATTAAAGTTTCAGGCGCCTCTGCAATTTGAAAATTCTCTTGAGAAATACCTTTCTTGTACGCTGTAACTCTCTACTAGGGTCTCTCCGGTCAGATTTCATTACGGGGTCTTGTCGCCCCCGTGCCTCTCAGTAAAAAGATTGCCAACCCATCCCTACCCTAAGTGATTGAATGGAAATTCCAGGATTTTATTTCTTATTTCATTTTCCATTTTCTATCCTGGCTTTCAAGAGAAATCACTCAAGCTTTTAAGATCTCCTTGGTTCTGGTTCCTCATTTTTAATTCAAGCTTTATTCTATTATTCATATATGTGTGCTGTCATGTATTATTGCTTATTTTTATTATTTGCATTACTGTCATTGTTGTTATTGTTATTATTATTGTTATTATTGTTGTTATTGTTATTATTATTGTTATTATTGTTGTTATTGTTATTATTAGTAGTAGTAATAATTATTACCTATTCTTAATTGTGTTTTCGCTGCATTCGAAAACATGTTTTCACAGAGATTCATCTTCCTTGTTCGTATTTCTAATCAGCCCAGAATTATGCAGCTATTTTTGAGCATTTTTGAGAAGAATATAATAATATTGTTATTATTGTTATTATTATTTTTGTTGTTACCAAGAAAAATTGTTGTGGTCGCAGATAATACTGTTCGACACAAATCCATCGGCATTATCACCAAGAAAAGCATCGTTGATGTAATATTAATAATAATAATAATAATAATAGGATCGTTATTACAATAATAATAATAATAATAATAATAATAGAATCATTAATGTAATATTAATAATAATAGCATTGCTATAGTGCCGCTATTTTGATCCATTTCCTTGCTTCTTATCCTTTTTGGGTTGCGTGACACGTAAACGTTGTCGATAAATGAGAGAGAATGAGAAGAATGAGAGAGGATGAGAGGAATGAGGTGAGTGATCCGTGTTTCCTCTTCCAGACGGAGTGGTGCTCGTAGATCCGGAATATCTGAAGGGCAGGAAGGTTTTCGTGCACGTTTTGGCAGCTTTCAGGTACGGGAGGGAAGACTTGGACGTCCTTGGTCTCACCTTCAGGAAGGACTTGTACTTGGCCACACAGCAGATCTTCCCATCCGAGGAAAACACAGTTCTGTCAGACAAGGTACCAACGAAACTTCAGGAGAGACTTTTGAAGAAACTCGGTCCCAATGCTTATCCTTTCTACTTTGAAGTTGGTCTAGTTTTTGTAACTTTTTTTGCATTTTACATTTTCCTAATTTTCTATTTCCATTATTTCAACGATTCGATAAAATTAATCATTTCCAGGGTTTTCCAACGTTTGAAATAATGTCCTCATTCGATTATAAGTTAAACTCCACGCATTTCTGCCAGATTCATGTTTCTCAAGATGTTGTAGCACGCTTATGCAAGTAGTTGTTCAACAGCAACAACAACTCAACATCAAAACATCTACAAAAATTATTGTTTGCCGAAGACAATTTGTCAGCCGTGATTTGTATTCAAACATTTAATGTTTTATTTCCGTCTGGAATTGTTTTCTTTCCATTAGCTTTTCCTCTCTCAGTCGATCATGTTGCTGCTTCTGTCGGTGCTGTTATCAAATAATGCCATTACCATCAACATCATCATCATCAGCATCATCAGCATCATCATCATCATCATCATCATCTTCATCATCATCATCATCATAATCGTCATCGTCATCATCATCTCATTGATAAGTATGCGATATTTTCCTCACAACATCCTTGAATGGTCTGGCACAAGTGACTCACTCGTTCGGCGTACTTTTTTTAATTACATGCAAATTTCTTCAACATTTTAACTGTTCCCGTCATTATTATAGTTATCATCTTACTCACTGGCATGACTATGCGATAATCATCGTCACATATTCAATCATAGGCAATATTTTTAAATGCAATTAAAATAAAATAATAATGGATATTAATGTCATTATTCAGCACTGATGATGATGATGACGGTGGCGATGATGATGATGATGGTGGTGGTGATGATGATGATGACGTTGACGACGACGATGACGATGTGATTTTGCAGCTTCCATCGTGCATGTCAGCATGCATGTTATCGATTTTATGAATATTTCGTCAAATATTCATAAATACTAAAACGATTAAAATTGAAATTCTGAATGCCTTTCGGATGACGTCATCTCGGAAATAATTTCATATTCCGAAGACCTTCATTTGGGTAGTTCCTTGCTAATAGTAGAATAATAATAATAATAATAATAATAATAATAATAATAATAATTTTATAAGAATAACAACAATAATAATAATTATATTAGTTAAAATTAATAATATAATTTTATTTTTATATAATATAATCACATTTATTAATATAAATTATAATACTATTATAACAGTTATAATATTTTAAATATTTTTAATTGTAATAATTTCATTTACTTATAATAATAAAATAGTTGTAATATTGATAATACATTTTAATAATTATAATAATACTATTAGTATTATTATTATTATTATTATTATTATTTGCAAAGCAAGCAAACAAAATATTGAAATAAGCGCACAATCGTGATGGTCCAATGATCTAATTACCATAATGGTGATGATGAAGATGATGATGACAATGGTGATGGTAATGAAGATGTCATTTTTACAGCTTCCATCATGCACTCCAGCATCCGTGACACTGCAGCCTGCAGTGGGCGATACAGGAAAGGTAGAATTGTTTCCACTCATTCATTGTTTTCCTCACAATTCTTCCACTCCATAGCCTTAATCAGGTCTTAAAAATGGCATATTCTTTTATTTGTTATGATAGTTTTCAGGGTGGACCCAATTTTTTAGGCAAAACCTACTTGTCTCATTGCAAATCCCGCGTCTAAATGTTCCTAGCTTTCATTCTGAAATCGCTGAAAACTTTAAAGAATTTTCATTTCTAAACTTCTTTGACCTTAAAACACTTCAAATGTCATAGCTTTTCTTTCTTCCTTCAGACATCCACCGTCTAAAATGCTTCCAAAAATAAATGTATTAAAAATGAAACCAGTTATTCCACATCGCATTATTTCGCTTGAATCTGTTTGTTTACTAATCTCCTTAATTGAAGCCATGCGGAGTGGACTATGAACTGAAGACGTATGTCGGCGATGTTTTGGATGAAAAGCCACACAAGAGGAATTCCATTCAACTGGCCATCCGCAAGTTGACATATGCCCCGGAGCAACCAGCACCACAGCCCAGTGCAGAGGCATTCAAGGAATTCATGATCAGCTCTGGAAGTCTTAGACTTGAGGCAACTCTCGACAAAGAGGTGATTGTAATCTTGCGGTCTTGCCCGAGTTCTTTGGCTTCAAATATTTCTTCGCTAGATGAATACGGGGAATGTTTAATTAACTGAAATGTTTGATGCGAGATATGGGAATTTAATATTCCTTGTACTGGCGAGATAACTCCTTAATCTTAAAGGTAGGAAGTACAGTTCACTGCGGTAATGATGACGGTATGAAGAATGGAATGATGAAATAGATGATGATGATGATGACGATGACGATGACGATGACGATGATGATGATGATGATGTCGATGAATCAACTGACGACCATTTGTTAATCCGATGTTTAACTCACACACCGAACAACGCCCTCAGAAAAGAAAACTTTATTTTCCAAAAGATCATCAAGTTCTAAGTTGTTTTGATTCGAATGCTTTTTGGTTCACCACTGTTTTGTTAAAAACCTTGCTACACTAGGTCCTGAGAAACAAAAACTAAGTGCAACAACCATCGTGGTTGCAACTCCCTCGAAGCCTATAGAAAATGATCAGTTAAAAATTATTAAGATATCATGAATTTATTGTTTCATTCATTAAATTATTAATTCATTTATTAAATTAGTATTATTAAATTTTTATTAAGTTATTACTACATTAATTCAAACTGCAAAGTGATCAACCAGACAAGTAATCCTATCTTAACCTGCACATGGATGTCGAACGTGCTTCGCATGTTTTCATGTCCCTCAAAGAAGTTATTCAGTTAATAAGTAATAATGAAAGTTATTGTACCTTTAATTATTTATTAAGCATATTCAAATGAGCTCAGACAACAATCGTAAGCGGTTTAAACACGTTGAAGTGTTACAAGAATGCTAATTAGGTAACATTCAGCCAATGTCTGCAGCATCATGTAAAACTTTGCTTCTCTTTGATGACATTTTTCGCAGTGATAATAACAATATGATTGTGATAATGATAGTGATGGCGATGACGATGTCATAGACGATGATAATGGTAATGATAATAGCAACAATGATTATAATAATGGAATGGTGAAATAATAAATTTGATAAATATTGGAGAAAGCCTCTTAAAGCAATTTTCTGAAGGGCTTTAGATGGAATGAACGTCATTTGTCGAAGATGACGTGCAAAGATTTTTTGGCCAAGAATTCTGACCAGAACTTTTTACCTTCTCGTGATTTAATATTTTCAACAAGTTTGTTTAATTTTAACTGGTAGCAATAATTGCAGAAATACTATCATGGGGAATCCATATCTGTTAATGTTCTTGTCGACAACAATACCAGCAAGAGCATAAAGAAGATTAAAATTTCAGGCAAGACTTTGGAATATATGCATTTGATGTTTTTTTTTACGTATATAAAATAAGAAAGAATAGTTTTATACAAAATAAGAAAAGAATGGTTTTATTCAATCAAGTGAGGCAATACGCGGACATATGTCTGTTTTCAACGGCCCAGTACAAATGTGTGGTGGCAGAGTTAGAATCAGAGTTAGTATGTGAAACATGATTTCATTAATAAAGTCCTGAGTGTTTGAAAGTATTCGACGCCATATTTTCACCATTAGCCATTTTTAACCGTGTTTTTAAGAGATGATTTGTTTGGTGGTGAGACAATCTGCCTCCAAAAACCACTGACTGCCTTCATTTGCATGATCGACAATTTCATGAATCACAAGCAGATTTAGGCAACTCAGACACGCAATGATTTTCCGAGTCGATGGCTGTTTGAAATGAGCCGAAATAATGTTTGTTTTTCTTTCCTTTGGTTTGTTGTGAAACTTGCAGTGAATATTGAAACTAATTTTTTCCTAAGAATTTCGTTGTGAAAATATAAGCAATAATAAATGAGAAAATAAAAACTTTATCAAAAATTCCCTCAGATCACTAAAAATAGAAAAGTAAAAGTTGTTAAAGAAAATATTAAAATCTCAGAAAAATTCTTATGTAATTCATCAATCAAATAATTCATCAAGGAAAAAGCAGCAGCGCAGGTTCTAGTGAAATTTTATAAAAAATGTTCAAACCAAAAGTCAGCATCACGAGTTTTAATAAAATTCTGTGTAAAAAAATAAATTACAGATAAAATGATTCTTTTGATTCTTTTAATTTGTTTAAGAGGATATAGTGATTAATAATTTAAAAATATCTTCCATTAATTTCGTGCGACTAAGTTGTCAAGCGACAAGATGTCGTTAAGGCTGGAATTAAGGAGTGAATGAAGTCTAAAGTTGATAATTCTTTCAAGAGAGGGATTTCCCATCCAACCAAGTCAGACGGGGTTCTGCAAAGTCTACAGCCTCACACCCCTCCTCAGTAACAACCGCCACAAGAGAGGGCTTGCCCTTGATGGGAAGCTTAAACATGAAGACACCAACCTGGCTTCATCCACCATGTAATTTCCTGATAGGGTTTTAAATAAAACGTTTTTATGCTTCACATGACTTCAAAGTGATGTAATAAACCATCAGTCCACACATTGTTAAATATATTCACTCAAAATAACAATGAATAACAATGTAAATAAAAATAAAGTAAATAATAAGCAGATGCATTATGTTAATTACAATTGTTTTGAAACGAATTATAGGTTTTAACTTAAAGACTAAGCCATATTAATGTCGAAGCATTCAAAGTGATTGGATGGCATTTGATTTATTCGAGTTAAAGTAATTAAAGCTTTATTGGTCGTTTTATCATTTCAAAAGGCGTCAATAATTCAGCAAGTATCGTTTTGTTGAGATTAAGGAACAATTAATTGATGAAATATTGCTGGCATTTTGGATTAATTTAAGCTGTTGTTTGAAATGAATCAGGTTTTTTTTACTATTCTTCTCATTTGTCTTCAGAATTGTGGATCCCAGTCAGAAGGAGAACCTGGGCATCATAGTTCAGTACAAGGTCAAGATAAGGCTTGTCTTAGGGTTTGGGCAAGGGTAAATATCTCTTCTCCTTTGTCATTCTAATCAATTTGAGTAGCAGTTGAGTTAATAAATGGTTCTTTCATTTTAATCGTCCCTAGTGACCTTTCTGTTGAGTTGCCATTTACCCTCACCCACCCCAAACCGCCAGAGTCCCCCTGTGAGTCTCGTCCCCCAAGTCGGGTCCTGCAGCAGTCGTCAGAGCAAGGAAGATCTGATGTAGTCACTGACCTCATCCAACTTGATGCAGAGTAGCAATTAATTTGCTTTTGATTCGAAACTTGATACTGATATCATTAAGATAAAATTTAATAATAGCTGTTTAGTTAAGGCTGGAATTAATTAATTGGATACCTTGTGAATATTAAATTACTAATTTTAGCTTATAAGCCCGTACAGAAGTTTCGCTGATGAATCAATGCCTTTTAGAATATATGTATTTACCTAATAATAGTCATTATTCAACAATTCCTTCGCAGGTATTTTGATTTCATTCTCGTGTTCTACGAATGTCCTAATTGAAACATTTATAGATGTACTCCTCGCCAGGATGATGACTTCATATTCGAGGACTTCGCTCGACTTCGACTGAAGGGTCATGAGTCAGAAGACCCTGACCACATGTAATCGCATCCTGAGGCCAAAGAGCCTTAAGGGGTCACATCCCAGGTGGAAGTTCGGACTGGAAGATTAACTTCTCGTCATCCCAACAGTTTTTTCTTTCAACAAATGATATTTTTTTAGCTTTTTCCATTGACTCCTTGAAGCATGTCCAAGAGCACGACAAGATTTGGTTGCTTAGTGAAAACACACAAAAAAAATCGTTTCCAGTAACATACTATTCGTATACTCATTTCCGGCTTTGTGTGTTTGTGCCCTGCAGACAAATGTTAAATCTGTTTACAATGAAGCACTGGTTGTTATGTTGTCTATTTGTAGTTTTAAACATTTTTATGTGCCGCATCTGTAACCTTAGAAACAAAGTCATATTTTATACAAGAATTATTCCACGTGTCAGTGGCGTTTCTCAGTCATTTAAATCAAGATGGTCAGAAAAAATATTGAATCAAAATAGTTATGCAGTAACACCACAACAACAATATCAATAATAATAACTCACAGAAAACACAATGATCACAAGGGTCAATACAATCAAATAAATTCAAGTTAATATGCTGAGTCCGTCTGCAGTGAGTTTGGACAAAAAGAATGATTTGAAACAGTTCAAGAATTATCAGCTATCACTGGTGATACTCGTCTTCTGACAAATGAAGCCATTCAAAAAACTTGCTGACAGATTCCTTGGCAACACCCTTCCCTGGCACTGAGGTGGAGTCGTCCGAGTAGTACCAACTGTCGAAGACTTCTTCCGACACGACATCTTCATGGTAGAAAACATCAAAAAAGCTCCTTAGCACACCTGAACGGACGAGAGAGTTATTAAGTTACAAGTATTGAGTCATAGTTTCATAACATAAGTTTTGTAATGCAATTGAATGATAATGGAGAACAAAATATAAATTGTAACCGTAAGGATGGTCGATGTTGCAGACGAATTCTTGTGTGGCATTGAGAAGCTCCAGTTCTAAGCCATTCTCCTCTGCAAATCTCTTCAGGTAACCACAGGAATCCTTTAACTTGCACAGGTCGACAGATGGAGGTTCATCTGATAATATAATAATACCATATTATATTGTTTTAAAGTTAGTTTGGTATTTTTTGTGCCATAAATAAAATGTACACAGACTCAATGTGACCCTCTTTCCAATGAGCTTTACCAACATCTTCATGTACTCAATTCTCTCCAGCCTGTCATCCTTCAATGCTTCCTGTTGAGATCATCTTACAAATAACAAGATTTTCCAAATAAAATAAAATAAAAACTTAATTTTGAACTTAAATTTAAATTTTGTGAAACATTATTCTTCAAAACCTTTTCTAGCTCCTGTAATTCTAGCTCAGGAAACCAATCTTCAGCGAGCAGGATATTTTGAAGGTCTTTATAATAAGCCGTGCACTCGGTGCATACCTGCTGAGATAAGGAGGGAATGAATCATGGGAGCATCTGGTATTAGAAGTCGATTCCTACCGCATCCCTGTTGGTCCGGTTCATCAGCATCTCTTCCAAGAGGCATTGAGGGTTCACTTTCCTGACATTCAAGTACACATCCACAGATTCATCAAAGCCCTAGAAACATTGAACTTTTGAAATTACATTTAGTTGTTAAATGATACGACGTGCAGATTATTTATTTGTATTTCACCTTTTTATCTTGTATGACCTTCACCATGTTAGAGAATATTTTCATTAACTTCTTAAAATGGTTAGTAACCAATGAGGAATTTTCCCAAAACATTTTGCTTATAATTCCTTCTGGATCGGAAAGCACGACTCTGAACAATATTTCGGCAAGATATTCCCAAACTTTAGGAATGTCAATTTCAAGATCTTCCGAGCACCTAAGTATTCCCTCGACGCTGTAAAGTCGTGTTCGTAAAGTGTAATTACATCACCATCACCAAAATAACTCATTTCAGACCAACCTGCTCACAAAAGAGTCAGAAGATAGGTGCTTATTTGACAGAGCAAAGATGAAAAGCTCTCCAAGTTTTGATCTATCTGTGAAGTTCTTTTCCAAGCTTTGAGTTATCAGAGCCTCACAGCATTTTGAAACTGCTGCTTGCATCTCTTCAAAGAACATGGCAGCTTCCTAAGCATGAACAAATTACTATTGTATTTGTCAATTGCAGCAGGCTGCATCAGAAATGTTTTATTTACAGAAATTTGAGAACGTCAGTAGCCATAAATGTTTTGTATTTCAGATAATGTAATAATTAGAAAGGATTCCCAAAAAAATGTTCTTGTGGACCGAGTTATTAAGTCAAGGAGTTCAAATGTGGTGCGAATAACAGAGGAGTGACAACAAAGCAGAAGCTCTGAATAAGTGCTGCAACTTCACACATCCAGTGAAAGTCTTTCAACCACAAAACAACATGAATTTATGTTGCATCATAAAAATAAGTGTAAATAAAATAATTATCATCAAATGAAATTTAATAACTTAATTAAATTGATGATAAGGTAGATGGATAGATGGGATGGTGATGCAATTTCTAAACACGATTATCTTGATTACCAAATCAAATAATAATAACCTCAAAATCTTCCACATTAAGGTACTCATTCAGGAAATTGGTGCATTTCCTTTCCAACTGATCAGGTGATAGCTCATCCAGGTGACTCCTCAGACCAATAACATCGCGTTCATCATCTAGTGGGGTTTTTAGGGAATCCTCTGAGATTGTTTCTGAGGTTGGTTTCTCTTTGAGGTGAGTTTTGGATTCAAGTGTGTTGCTGATGTTGTTATGTTCAATTGGCTTGCTGTCCAGTCAAAAATTTGAAGATAACTTTTCAATTCACAACTGATTAGAAATTTATCCTTGGAAATATTACAAATAGATTTGGATGTTTTCACTTATTTAAAATAATATAATTTTCTCGACAACACTTATTCCAAAGGTTATCATTAAAGAAATACACTAAATGCAATAATTTAGAATGTGAATTAATAATTTTAATGTGAGTTTTGAGTCTCAAACATCAATAATCCTCTCTCACCTTGGTTTAATCTTCATGTTTCTATTTAAAATTGTGGGAGGAGTTTTAAACCAAGAGTTGTCTTTGACTTCAGGGCATTTTGTTGTCATTCCAAACTGTTTCTGAGAATATGAAAAGCTCCTTGGCAACGTGCTGCACAGTTTGCTTTCGTCATTGGAAATTGATTTTTTGACTGGAGAATCAATGACATCAAAGTTGCTTCTGTTGATCGAGAGGCTACTCTGCCTTAGAAATTGAGGCTTTGAGTTGGCATGTCTTGGAATCCAGTTATTCTGAAACATCGAATTCAAGTTATAAACTTCCTTGGAAAAGTATGAGATGAATAATTATAATAAATAAGGAGGCAAATAATTAATCATGCATGATGAATCACCTCACGAAGTTCGATAATGTCTCTCAACATGAACCTGATTCTCGAAGAAATGTCCTTCTTGTTGAGAATGTCTGAGATTCTCTTGAAATACTGATCTATTCGTGGCTGAATAGAGAATTTGAGCGTGCATTACAATGTAATTTTCGTCACAAACCCATAATTGTGCCACAAACCTTGGATCGAAGGAAGTCAATCTTTCTGCCGACAACAGTCAACATCTTGCACAAACTCTCTAACCTGTCTTCATCATTACGGTACCTGAACAAGAAAGACAAACATCATCTAATTTGTCCATATCTTAGAGATGAAAGCACATGAACCAACTTGAGCAAGTCCATGATGCATTGGTGAATTACAACCTCTTGCAACATATCCTGCATGTACAACTCTCCTATGAACCTTTCAATCAGATATTTACACATTGAAATGTTCAAATCTACAGCTCTTTTAAGCAGTCACAAATCCACATCACTCATTGGAACATTGCCAAAGTCACCTTATATTTCCAAGAGTTCTTTTTTTTTTAAAGACATCCAAATCACCTTCACCTTTATCGTTTGGTCCGAGTTCCTGTATCAATTAGAGGCTACTTTATTTTTAGGTTAACAAGCAGTTGCAGGGATTAAGGGACATATCCCCCCCACATTCAAAGAAAAACTAGGTACACGAGGTGATTTTTTGCACAAAACAACAAACAATAACAACAACACGTCCTAGTTAATATTTGGCAAACAACACCAAAGATTGACTCGCAGGTGTTAGGGGATCACTATCATGCTCTCCATATTTGTCTTTCTCGAATTCATGTTGACACCTGGTGATGATGAGGTCTTTAAAACTCACAAACTTTGCTGGTCCATGGGTGGTCGGCACTGCCCACTTGAACAGTGAAATGACATTTGTCAATATTTGCACAATTTTCAGTCATTAATTATTTCATTCTTTGATTTTAATGAAATGTGATTTCTTCATAAAATTTTAAACTGCCAGAAGAAATTGTGCCCAGCAAGTTAAATTGTCGATGCAAGCACAAGAAATCCCAGACCCAAAAGACTCCAATTCATTGTTTATTTAAATTTGATTATGATTATGATTGTTCAAGATTGTATGCTTTCAATTGTTTTAAGACTTTACGAAGTTTCATCTCACGATTCAAAAAAGCATCAAAATAATTGCATCAGCTCTAAAACAGAAACTGAAAATAGACTCACCTTGGAAAATTTTTTAGAAAGCGCAGCGTACAATTCAGAAAAATTTGGCTCCGTCACGGCCTGCAACCAATGGCAAGAGAGAGTCTGAGGTTAAAAGTAAACAGTTGAGGTTTGAGGGTGAAAAACCTTTTCAAAGATGACGTTTATGCATGTCTTCATGATTTCTTCGTCCTTGACCGGCAGCCGAGAGATCTGGTGCGAGACGCTTTCAAAATTTCTTGCCGACAATTTGTTCAGCAGCCCTCTGAGTTTGTCGCGAACATCCTGCTGGGATACAATAACAGAATAAAAGTAAAGTACAACGTGATGAGAAAAGAAGTCATCAGGTGATGGAAGCGATGTAAGACCGATGTGCTTTGAGATTGGTCAATCATTTAATATTGTAACTTCGGGGCCTTCATTTCAATTCTTTTCAATTATTGATTTTTATGAAAAATGATTGAAATATCTTTTAAAGTTGTTTGGTTTAAAAATCACATCATTTTGTTAATCAATAATCAATTAATCGGGTGCTGTCTTTTACGTTTTTGAACCAAACGTTACCTTCTTAAATATCATGCTTTATTTTTTCCATTACATCCATCTTAAGAATATGATTTTATGGAAACATTGAGTCACAAAAATGTAACCAAATTACGAATAAATACTCACAGAAATTCTGTTAAGTAATAAAAAAATCAATAAAACTAGGACCACCAAACAAATAATTGCTGCACGCTTCAATACATTTACGACAGATGAGGGTAAATTACTTTCGGACGCGTGCGGAGTCGTAACCTTGAAACTCTCGTGAATCCCCTCAGATGAAGTCGTCTTGACGGAAGCTGCTCTCCATGCATTCTTTGAGGTGTGGAGCCTCACTTCAGAGCTGAGATTCAAGCTTATGATCTTCCTCGCCGGTTCCGATCGTTTCTTCTTCGGAGCAGACGACGACGACGACGACTTGCTTCCTCTGGATCGTGCAGACGACTTCTTGGGCGACTGTTGGCGGCAACTTGCAGAGATGAAGATCGGGGCAGAGAGGAGCGATAGGTCGGGGATGCGAATCGGTGCATTCGCTAATGACAACACAGGCTGTTGAAGCAAAAGTCAAAGCAAGTTTCATGTAGTATATTGATTCCTTGATACATCAGCTGAGAATAAACATGTGGCTCATGGTGAAACTCAATGTTTTCTTACAACTTATTCGTTGATAGCGGGAATGTTTCAAACTTCTCATTAGAACATTTATTCAATAAAGTTGGAGAAAAAATTGTTTACCTTGCATAAGATAATGCCTGGAATACTGGGAAGGTTTTTGGGCTTTTCGAGAGAAGGGGGAATCTTTCTCAATTCCAACAGATAATCGCTTGTGTAACTTTGTCTTTCTGCATTAAAATGGATTTTGCATTTAAAATAAAATTAAAAGTATTAAGAACAATTTACCATCAGCAAGTTCTAAATATTAG
This sequence comes from Hirudo medicinalis, assembly GCA_011800805.1. Taxonomy (NCBI): domain Eukaryota; kingdom Metazoa; phylum Annelida; class Clitellata; order Hirudinida; family Hirudinidae; genus Hirudo; species Hirudo medicinalis. The sequence goes on from MPNW01001041.1 coordinate 28,962, forward strand.
TAAAAATATCAGTTGAATTGAGGTAATATTTCATGTGGGACTGACTTTCCTAATACCCAATTGTGTTAATCTTAATATTGCAACAAATTTTCCATAAACATTTATCACTCATCTTTGTCATGGCTTTGTTACTTAAAGTTAAATGCTACAACAAATTTCATTAAAAATCTCTAATCAATGAAGACATATTTTAAGGTGAATCCAAACACACCGTGTCAAAAAAGGTGAGTCATTCAAATCATTTAAAACACATCAGCAAGGGCAATTCTTTAAAAACTAAATCAAGCTGTACTTGTTTGAAGTGTACTGTCTTTGTCTGACATAGGAGACATGGTACCCTGGGATCCTGCAGTATCTCTCCATCCCCTCTCACTGTTTGTCCTCACTATCTCTCTGTTGGGAGGATAGTCGGGACTCTTTGTGACTAAGGACGTGTTGTGAACACAGAACTTGTCGAGATGCAAATGTCTGGGACGACGTGCACTGAAGCCAACTTTACCAGCCAATGACTTGTTTGTCTCAATGATGTTATCATCGGGCGACTTGGAAGAACTCTTGCAAATGACTGAGGAAAATGTATTTTTAAATGATTTAAATTTTTACAAAATTGTAAATTTAAAAAGTTTTAGAGTATATAGAAAGGTGAAGATGTGAATAAACACTTTTCAAACAGTGTTCATTTATTCTTACTAAGATGAAACTTGAAAATCTGAAAAGTTTAGAAATGATGTGAATCGCTATCATAAAAGTGGAACCGGGAAGTTGCTGTAAGCATAAACCGATATATTGCATCAACTTTGATTCATAACTTTATCACTGAATTTACAAAATGCAGTGACATTGCAAATGTTATCACTGAATTAAATCCAACTAGGCACAACTAGGCACATTTTCAAAAAAACATTTCATGACATTCTTTCCAGAAATTTACTAAATTTTGTCATTTTCTAATGACAAACTTCTTAAACAAATTTCAAGTGCACCTCATAAAACTCATAAGCAGCAAAGTGCTCAAAAATAAAGCAATTAAACAAACTGCACAAAAGAAGAAATATAATGCGCACGAAATATGTAAATAATAACCTGAATTATTTACGTGAGACTCGTTTCTTGTTCCAGCGATTTCGTTTGCATTGGTGTTGATATTTAACTTGTTTCGATTTGAATTCCTCCAATATTTATTCCTCATGTTGTTATTTCTCTGTTCTCGTTTTACATTGCATGAATCCATTTCAAGAAAACCCTGCGTTCTTGAAAATTAACTTTATAATAGTATTCATCAATCGAACCTAATACTGACAAGGTGTGAATAATTTTATCGAGAAAACATCTACATTTAACAATCTAGCGTGAGACACTAACTTGTAAAACTGTGGAATACATCTTATTTTCTCATGTTCGCACACATGCACAGTTTGTTCATCATCCAACGTGCGACAACCATCGACCGTGCAACCAGACATTTTTTATTATCAGTTATTTTTATCCGCAGCTATCCGGGTTGTCAAATTTATCCACTTTTGCTTTCGATATTGGCTATTATTTCGTAATATCTCCTATCCTATCATTAATTCTAAAATCCTAAAATGAATCTGGAAGCTCCGTGACATATCACGCTTTCATATAAACAGATTACTTCAATAATTTTGTCGTGACTCTGGGCTTCGCTGAAAATATCTCAGACATGTCGTTGGCAATTCCATTTAATGTTTCTTTAGCTTGGCAAGTCCATGCTTTACTCCCAAAGAGTCCTCATTCGTGAGGATCGTCGCGTGTCCTCGAATCTAAGTTTGTATTTGAGTTGCAGTATTTTAAGTTCCATGTTTCTGGCAAACTTACGACTTAAAACCCTGTGGGAAGAATATAAGTCGATGTTTGAAAAGTATTTAGTCGCACAAACACTATCTAGGCTGGCGTCATGGCCTCTGAGTATGACATCAGAAATTTTACAAGGTTAATAATTCTCTTATTAGTTCCACAGCCAAGGAAATGATCCACTTCAACTCGAATTGTGATGAGAGAAAGTTCTGATGACATATAAACTGATGACAAATATTTCTTTAAATTTTTACCAATTTTTGAAATAATAATAAATCTTCTATAATTGTAATCACAACTGCGTTTGTGAGAGTGCTTACAGTTTTTAATCAGAAGGTTTATCGAATTCTTTTGACGGTTTTCAAATTTATTTTGCTTAATCAGCAGATTTAGAGGGGACAGATTTGCACTTGTTCTTTTCTTAAAACTCAACACTTTGTGCTTTAAAAAATTGTTCAGTCCTGATATGTCTGATTTCGATAAGTGTTTTTCTTAGGAAAATGATGCATTTTGACCATATTGTTATTGTTACGATCGGTTAACAACAATATCACGACGAGGTTCTGAATACTTCAATTGCGAGAATAATTCTAACCTAGCACAAGACCTTTACATTGGAATTTCTGGCAAAGAAATAATTTAATGACCAAAAAGATATGCCCACTTATGTGTAGACTTTTCCTCAATATTCAGGTTGTAAATTATGCTCGACCTTTGACATTTTCTAATTATGAGTATCTAGCCCACTGTTTGTTCCCATTGCAAAGTTTGAAGTCATTCTTAGAGATAACAGAAGCCCGTTATAAATTACAAGATCTAAAGATTAATATGAGAAAATAATCGAGAAGCCTAATGATTTATTTTGCTTAATCAGCAGATCTGGAGGGGACTTGTTTATATCTCGAAGCAATACAATACTGAAAGTATTATTTAGAAGTTGAAATACAGTATTACTATGGATATTTTGTGGCGTTGAAGAAATTTTAGAAACTTCGTTCTAAATTGCTGACGAGATGATGACAGCTTAACAAAACGCGGTAACGCCCCAACTCTACTCTTAGCTCAGTGTCGCGAATATTAATGAGGATTTAGTGAGAATATGAACTTACTTAGGAAGATCTGTATTTTAGGGGATCGATCATCGGAAATGTTCAATATTTTGATGTCGTTTAAGTCATCTTTAGTGATCAATTTTTTTAAGTATGTTTATATGTTATTTCATATGGCCAGGAATGAACTTCTTATAGATCATAGCGTTTATATTGGGGATTCTATTTTGGTTCATGTTGACACCTGCAAATTTCTTGGTACTTTTGTGGACCAACATTTCACCTTCAAACCCCATATTCAATATTTAACTAACAAAGTCTCGAAAAATATTGGAATCACCTCTCGCATCCGCCGTTACATAACTTCATCCATAGTTATAACATTATACTCATTTACATATCCAAATTTAAGTTATTGTAATTTGGTCTGGGCTTCTAATTATTCTTCTTACCTACTCCCCTTGCTTAATCTTCAGAAAAGATATCTACGTATTGCTCTACATTTACCGTACAACTCCCACACTGACCCTTCCTTCAATATTCATTTCAATATCCTATAGGTTTGTCAAATTAAATATTACCAGGTACAAATTTGATTGTTGCATGCTTCACGGCTTATTTAAAAAGGTTTTTGTAAGACATTCAACATCACATCGATATGCACTCCTATCCGCCCAAAATATAAACTGACCTTTATATACCAAAACCAAAATACAACAACGTACAACTTCACTCCATCACATGTTTAGGTCCAAAAATATTTTCACAGATCCCAACTACAGCAACCCAACTTATCTTCGTTAAACGTATATTTAAAGCATTTAAAGTCGAGTCGCTATCATTTCAATAATGTCATTAATTATTATCCGTCTAATATTTATTATCTACAGACTAATGACAATATGGTCTTTAAATATGGTCTGGGCAGACCTGATAGCGGGACATCACTCCCTTAAGGGAGTCCTAATTAGGACTGACCTTTGAGCAGATGGCATTTTACTTTTCTGATGATATTTAATGTGCATAATTACTTGTTCGGCTAAAAAAAATTCTACCATGCCATTAATTGCTGATGTAAACCTTTTTTGTCAGATGTTTAAACTGAGAGTTTAGCACAGGTATGTTTTGTTGGCACCACAGAACAATTTCTTCATATTAAATAAATTGAAATCATTCAATTGATGCCGCCTACAGTCATTGTGGACCAAGGAAATTACATTCGGAAATGTCACTTTGTATTTCTCAATTCATACCAATGTGTTCGAGAAATATGGAAATCCAGTCTCCAAAAATGCTCTCACTTTTAAATTCTGTCAGGCCACTAGAGCACATTGCAAACCTTTGTCTCACTCTGGCAAAAGCTTTTTACTAAAGAATTCATCAGCAACGTGTCCTTATAATGGAGAGTTTAGCACAGACATTGACTTTTCTTGACATATCGGAATGTTTCACTAAGTAATCTATCCATACTCACCCAGCAACTGCAAGAATAAGCAATGGTGTGAAAAATGGCTCTTAATCTTGTTTCTTCAGTACGCACGTAAAATTTTTGTGACATGACATTGCTCCTCCTCTCATGAATAATAAGTATATTCAAAACCAGGGCAACAACCTTCAGTCGAACTCTAACCTTATCAATATGTAAATAATATTATTAAAACCTTTATTATACTTATTAATTTAAGGTTTAATTATTGGACACTTTGTTTTATTGATATACAGTGCTAGAACAAAGGTTACGACAGTCCTTATATTTTCCAATAACTTAAGTTTAAAACAGCGTACAAAGCTCAAATTTAGAAGAAATGTATAATATCCTTATAGAATATAGCTTGTAAGTTTTTATTCGTTTTAATTAAGAAGCGTAAATTCCATAAATAACCATTTTTTTTTCATAGAAATATTATTACGACAGTCTTCAAACAAATGCATAAATTTCAGTGGTTTGGCAAAACCATTTTATTAAAACCAAATAAAATAATATTTCAATAGGATGTTATCTTTCCTTTCTTGGAAATAACATCTATGCACCTATTTTCCATGGAGAAAATCAGTGTTTTGATGACGTTTTCATCCAGGTGTCTCCAGGCGCTCCAAATTGCTTCTTTCAAATCTTTTTCAAAGTCATATTGACGTCCACTGCCATAAATTGATCTTGAAAGAAGTCCCCAGACATTTTCAATTGGATTCAAGTCGGGGGAACATGCAGGCCAATCCATAACCTGCATGTTGGACTCCTGGAAAAATGCTCTAGTTGCCTTCGAAACATGAATTGGAGCGTTATCTTGCTGAANTTAGCAATCTTTCTTATTGAATAGTTTGCCTTGTTGAAGGCCACAATTTGTCCTCTTTCTTCTTTTGTCAGAGCTGCTTTCTTGCTCATGATGAAGTGAATACAAAAGAAAGTTTTTGATTTCATACTCTTTATGTAGCTTTCTTAATGACAATTTAATGTTTCATCTTTCCAACAAGGCCTTTAATTTGATGAAACGAGCCCAAAACGGAAGCTGTCGTAATAATATTTCTAGCACTGTAACTTGGTTGTTATTAAATTTTTCCATTATTGGATGCTATTCGATTTTTCCATCCGAAAAATTGGGAGGGCCACGAAAGTTAGGATAATTGGTTCTCTACCGTACATTACACAAATATTCAAACATTGCTTTTGCATCCTCAATCATTCCTCATTCCGTAATGTAGCGGACTGGGAAATAAATCTTTACCTGCGAATGTCAGTATAAGGGCGGCACTCATATATCGAAGTCATATTTTATTTGTTATTCTACACGGTGTCTACTAATATAAATGTATTTTGATTTACAATATAATTGTACTTGCAATAAAACAAAAAAATGTCATAAAATAAGCTATAGAATGAATAATGTTTAAGTTAGTGTTATAGTATTATTATTTTATTTTATTTTACGACCACCAAAAATTAGCAAACAAACTAAAACACAAACATAACTGAAATGCAAAAGAAATTATGTCCAAAGGCAATAACCCAAAGGGATTCACATCCAGTTACATAAAAGACTAAAACAAGACGATAATGTACGTGAGATGGAAACAAGAAATTAGCAGATATTTAAGTGTTTAAACTGACAGTAAATATGATTTACAGGATGACTTTTCATGCTCCCAATAAGTCATGTATGCTGATTCAGGGAAAGGCCATGCCCACGTGATTTTTAAATTTTAAGAAACAATAAATTAAATCTATTTTAATTCATTTTTTTTTATTTCAATAATTTACGACTTTGAACAAAAATATTAGTAGAGATTCCCCCTAAATCCGCCACTGGTTCCAGTGTGCGCTCCCACTTAAGAGAACTAGGGGTGACTACTTCCATTCTTCCAGCCTTTGTTGCACAAGATAGTGGCAAACTGGTGTCGCGTGAATAAACAGTTGATAGTCTCTTTTCTCTAGTTAGTAATTACTGTAATAGTTTCAGTGGGGAGAAGTTCAGGAAAAAGTTAATGTTCAATAATATTCGACCAAGATTTCCTCTTATCCGAAAATAAACCTATAAAGACACTTTTATGTCATCATGCAATCAACGCCACACAACGGTAGTTCGGCACTTTTTAAATTTGTTTACAAAGCGTAGGTCCGCCTCGCACGAATAATAAGTAACTTCAAAATCAGGCAAAAGCCTTCAGCTATAGAGAAACGAATTCAAATGAAATGTACATTACTCTTCGATTCAATTCCACTTTTAAACTAAACATTGTCGATTCTGCGTTTGGAAGGTTTCGGTCTATTGCCTATCTTAGCGAAAGCCATGCTGGATGATGAGGACAAAGTTTTTGAAAGCAGTAGTCATTTAAGGTAAAGGCCTAAATTTTTTTTAATTCAATTACTCTTTTAATTACTTTTAAGAGTGCTTTTTAAAGGTTCGAGGACATTCACACAAATGAAGAATTGTTAAAAATATATCACAAAAAACTCAAAACACTAAAGTCATTGTATTTGGAGCAATACGCTGATCTTGAGCGCGACTTGAAATCAAAAAGGAGCAAATATTTGATGGCAAATAATCAAATAGGTTGGTGATGAATGATAATGATAAGAATGTATTTGAAAAATTGAATATTGCTGATTTGATATAAATGATCAAAATTCATCAAACGATCATCATTTATAATTATTTTCTATCAGGTAACAAAGCAGCCGTGCCACCAAACAACGAGAAATATCACATCACGAAAGATCTAAATTCATTTACAGAGGTTTGAAATTATTTGTTTTAATTAGATGCTTGTGATATTTATTTCATCATCGGTTATGATAATTTTAGATTGATTGTTTAATATCACATAAAGTAATATCACGAGATAGTCAGCAGCCATGCCAAACTCAAAGTGAGTTGTGCCAGGAAAAGTGTCTTCCCTTGACAAAGTTCTGCCTCAAACGTGAGAGATTTAGGTTCTCTTGTTGCTTTTTTTTATATTTTGTTCTGGATTATTGGTTTTAAATGTTGCAATTTATCATAAATTGATACTTTGAAACATGATTAAGTGGAAAATATATAATTTGAATTCATTACTATACAATCAATACAGAAATATTCTTTCAGATATTCTAGATGACAATAATCAACTACTGTACAAAAAATGTTCATTGAATGAATCCTGTGATAGGATGGCACTGAATTTGTCCCAAGAACAACGATGCTTTCTTCACCCAAAAATTGACCTTTCAACCTTTGAACTCTTACAAAATTACAATGGTACATGAATAATAAATGTCCTTTTTGTGAAGCAATGTCAAGAATGTAGAGCAATATTAGAGCAAAATTCAAATCTTAATTTATTATCATTTGTTGCTCAGGCAAAAACAATTAGTGAATGGTGGGCTGTTAAGTGCTAATATCAACACCAGAAAAGTCAAAGCATTGCACTTTTGAATAAAAGTCTTTATAAAGTGTGTCACATTACGGGATTAGTAGTTCCACATCACTCGAAGGATTGAACGAATGGTCTTCTTTCTTAGGTCTAGGCATAGAATACAGGAGAGTCCTCCAAGCAATTTTTTCGGGAAGGCTAAATAATTCAAGATAAGACCTTGACTGAATGTAACTTTTTATCTCGGGATATTGTTCCACATCAGGGTCATCCCAATCAATGTGTTCGAGGAGAACCACTAAGAGACGATGTTTTTTCTTGTCCAAATCATTATTATAAGCCATTTTAAATTCTTCCATGCACCAGGAACTGGACAGAAAATTCTTTGAAATCAAACAGAGAGTGCGTTTGGAGTTGATGACTGCATTATGGGCATTTTCCAAAATTGTTTCTCCTATGAGAAAGTCTCTCTCATGAAAGCAAACATTAAATCCATGATCATTCTCGAGAATCCTCAAAACTGTTAAGCCATCCTCAATATTTGCATGAGAACAAACCAGAAAAACATCGTGCAACATTCTTTCACTCAGACAATCGTCATTGTCCCAGATGAATCTAACTCCATATTTCTCAAAGATCAAATGCTTGTTCTTTCGCCAAGCCAGTAAGGTAATCGTTGCTAAGATAACTAAAGAAATTAGGATTGCTGATATAATTTCAAACAATAATTTGTAGTTAAACGAAGGTTTGTAACAGAAATCTACTGCCATTACATGTTTTCCGGAATGCCATTCTGGAGAAGAACAGAAGGGTTTTCTGCTTAGTTTGTCGTAAATCATGTTAAACCAGGTTTTCATCCACTTATTATCGCAACTGCAGGCCCATGGATTGTCGTGCAAACTCCATTGTTTTGTTGTAAGATTGGCATTCAAAATTTCTTTAGGCAATGAAGTTAATTTATTATTATTCAGCAATATCCTTTCCACATTTCTCATGAATTTTAGAGCTGCTGGTTCAATCGTCGCCAGTATTCCATTGCTGAAATCCAAAGATTTCGTATATTTCAAAAGTACTGAGTTTTCAGTAATTTTATCGATAGAATGATGAGTAAAAATCAAATCGTATCTGAGAGGGATGCTGTAGAAGTAAGTCATTGACTTTCTTGATGGAAGCTTTGTGGGAAAGGTGTCCAATTTTACTATTCTGGAACAATCGACGACCAAAGTGTTATTGTAAGGTCGTTGAAAGCAGGAACAATTTTCTGGACAGTCTTCAGTTGCAGCGCAGATTATGGAGGACGGGTGAATGCTTACTGTTGAAGTTCCTAATTTACAAGCCATATCAAAAAATATTTTGGCATGGTAAACTTTCTGTTTAAATGTCAAAAGAACATAATCAATGCAATCACAAGCCAATTTATTTCCATACAATTTTATGCCAAAAAACGACTCATACGGACACCTTCCATGAGCCATATCTGTTTTTGGTGCCCAGGCTGCGAAAAACTGTGATAAGCGAGTCAATTTGTTGTTGTTCAAAAGCAATTGAACGCTTTGATTATTCGGGCATTTTATGTTGAAGTTTAAGTGGTTGGTGAGGTTGGAGATGAGGTTAAAACCAAGGTTGATTGTTAACTTTGTTCCTCTCAATCCTAAAGCAAGAGGCCAAGTATCCAATGAACTCAAGTTGTTTGAACTCAAATTAATATATTCTAAATTCTTAAAAAGTTTCACATCGGTGAAGACATTGATGCCAATATAACTGATGTGATTGCTGATAAGAAAAATTCCTTCCAGAGAGACGAGACCATCAAATATTCCATCTTCAAGAGATTTCAAATTGTTGTTGTCGGCCTTCAGTGTTTTCATTTTTTTCATTTGTTTAAAGCAATTTCGAGGAAATTCCGACAACTGATTGGAACTCATATCTAAATACTCGATATTCGACCTATTGCAGATTAAAGTCCACATTTTTAGAGAAATCGTCGAATAAGTGACAGACAAATATTTGATTCTGTTGTATCTGCTCAGATAATCTTCCAGGTCACTGGGATCTGCTTCACGGCATTTAAGTCTGAGGCCGTTATCTTTACATTCACAGTTTCTCGGGCAATTCAGCGAATATACTTTAATACTAACACGGAGTAATAATATCGGTATTATTATGTCCTTTAACATCGCGATTAATCAAGTGGTCCAAAATCTCCTATCAACTGAGTTATCAACGTTTTCGTGTCATTTTATTAAATCATTGAAGCACTTCCAAAGGGCCTTCCCCGGGGTCCTGGCCACTCCGGCGCGTTGACTCGGTATTGCATTATAACAATCTCGTTATTCAACACATAAAGTTTTTACTTTTACTTCCGTATGCAGGAACGCGGCCAGTTGATCTGTCTTGCACGCTCTTCATTCTTTTATTGTTGGTGCTGTCGCCTTTTGGTTTAAGGTTCGAATGTTACTATTATCGTATATCTAAAAAAAAAAAGCTGAACAGTCTTTATGAAACAGAATTTATTATTAACAGCACCAGAAGCAACATTGTCATTTAAAATATTTTCATACATATAACGTCCTTATTTCCGTTACTCAGGAGGCTTTTGAATTCAATGAACTTCCTTAATAGCGCTCATTGGTCGTCTGAATTTTGTCATTCGGTTTTTCCACTGCCTAGGATTCCAACGTCTCAAACGTAAATCCCCCGTTTTTTCTGCGATTCTTTGAGAGCTCGCTCACATCACCTTCACAGCAGGGACGTCATTTGGGACAACGCCTCCCCAGATTTTTCAAAATATGTACATTGAAGAGTTAGGTTTCAATTTGGCATTTGATATAACACATCGATTAATGCGCAACTTTTGCGAGCCATGTACATCAAGGTACCTTATCAAAACCATCAAGTCACGTCTGTTCCTCAGATCGTATAGTACAACATAGATAGAAAGTGCATATTTTATGCAAAATTCTCGTACAGCAAACAACTCAGCAGATTTTGCTAAAGAATTGGAAAATAAACTCCTGCTTTTTGCTAAGAGGAAGCATGGTAACGATAACGATACAGAGCTTGATTAGAGTGACGTATGTTCAACAGAACTTTAAGACCACTAATGTAGAGGGAAGCTTCCTCTGAAGAGGAATATTTTTAGGGCGGAGTGAAATCCGACTGGATCAGTGTTGGTAATCGAAGGGGAGTCTATTCCAGAAAATGAAGTGAAGGTGGAAGAGTCGTTTCTCCGCTTCATCGAGACAAAGGGTAAAAGCGCAGAAGAAATTTCTGCGCTGATTTTGAGAGAGCTGGAGAACGATGGGATCCAGATTGGTGACTGCCGTGGCCAGGCATATGACAATGCACAAATCATTTCCTGAATCTGGCTTGAGTACATGCAGCTTCTGTGGCAGTTCACTCTGTTATATTTTTTGACACACTGGACCAGTTATTCTCGTTCTTTTCGGCATCTACATTAGGCCGTGAAAACCAGATTATGTGAAAACATTAGACCAGTGAAAAATAACTTTAAAAAAAATGAATTGCTTCAAGCTGGAGTAATTAAATCATGCCATATTATGATAGTATTTAAAATTTCAAAGCTGTAGGACGCTCCATTCCAATCTTAATCGCATGTTCATTTCTGCATTTATGACCT
>MPNW01001042.1:11903-32085 GCA_011800805.1 Hirudo medicinalis
ATCACAACATTTACATTTCAGCTTCACTATTCATCACCACTACAATCATCATCATCATCGAATCTCGTCATCATCGTCATCATCATCATCATTCCATTATCGGCTTATCGATAGTCAACACCATCAATAATAATAATAATAACAATAATAAATGATAATTATGTAATAAATCTTAATACCCAGTAATTATTAATAATTACATAGGTAACTCCCTTAATTATGCAGACGCAAGTGGGTAAGGTCGACAACTAGGAGTGCTGAGTGCATTCTTCCCGGGGTTCATTTGACATCTCCGTTCTGTGAAGAGTAGAAAACTTTCCTCTTGTAACATCAACCAGGGGTTGTTGATGGATTGATGAATATTATAATTGGCTAATTACATTAACCGCTACACGTCATGTTATTTAATTACATTACATGATGATTGCAACGATCATTCATTATTTTTCACAGTACAACGACAACTATTTTAATTTTCTTATTGTTTGTATAAATTAAGTTAAATATTTATTTTCAGGATTGATATTTTATTTTTTCAATTTCTAAATTATGTTCATAAGGTCATTCTTGCCGAGAAACGAAATTCTTTCGACAGATGAGGGTTCATGAACTCTAACTAATTAGCGATGATGATGATAATGATGTTGATGGAGATGATGATGATGATGACGATGGTGCTTATGATCATCATCACGATGATGGTGGCAATGACGACGACGACGAATTTGATGATGACGGTGATGATGACAGTGATGAAGATGAGTTGATGATACACACGATGTTAATTATTAATGCGATAATCATAAACGGAGCTTAGAAACTGTTTCAAACATAATTTTCTGAGCACGAGGCTCCACAATTTAACGTCCTCCTCAAAGATTGATTATCAGACACCTCAAACAACAACATCTGAACCTTTCAGAACCCATTCGTTGCTCTTTATTTGGATTTGAGAACAAATAACCAAAACTCTTGTTCACAAATTCTCGTTCTTTTTGTTTTCACGTTTTAAGGGAAAGGCAAACTTAAATGCATTCGGGAGCATTATTTGAGAGCGCAACTGCATCAACAATCACATTCAACTCAAAATGTCTGCAAGCCATGCACTTGTAGCATTTTTTTTCTGAAAAAATTAAGTTTTCACATTTATTTATTTTTCGAGTTTCAATGTTCTTGAAAATCCAATTTGAAAAAATATTCATTCAAACATTTATTGCTTTCTCTGTTTTTTCGACGATGCAGTGATTGGAATTTATGGAATATTTAATTTCAGTTTTTCATAAATAATATTTCTGACGTTTTTAAAACAAAAATGTTTTTAATCTATTTGAAATTTATTTGAAGCTCTCGAGAATAATTGAAATAAAGAATTCTTTCCTAATCGAATCATTACATTTCAAAGCCGGAAGTTTTGCTTTTTCGATTTGAATGCTGACGATCTGTCAGAAAGCATTTGGAGGGAGTTAATTACAGATATTTTTATTCGTACGAAGCATTTGTTTTCATTTGCAAATAATTCGTAAAAATATTCAAATATTTTGCTTCCTTTCGACATCAAATTTATTTCATCCGATCGATCAACAATTTAAAAGCAACTTTAAATCTTTAAAGAAGAAATAATTTAATCATAATAATAACAAAATAATAAATAGTGGAACATGCTAGATAATTCTCTGCCTTCCTTGATGTCCACAAGAAACAGGCAGTCGACCATAAATATCCAGCCAACAAAAGTAGGCAAGCTTCTAAATCATCCGTGTGAACAGATAGGAAAACAAGCTCAATCCTGTCAAGACTGCGGCACATCATCTGCTTATCAAAAGGCTCTCAAAAGACCTGCACCTCAACCTTCTTAGTTGCTTCTTTACCGCCCCTCATCTCTCTGACAGAGGGGCATTTAAGGGCAGATGTATGCATCATTTTGCTTAATCAAGTTCCAGATAAGCTGAAGCTCATCTGGCAGACCCACAGCTGCGCAATAAGCCATCAATCAAATGGAGGCGTAAGTTTTTCCACAAAATCCTTTCTTTTCCAACTCACATACATTCGTCGGGGACATTTTGTCTCTCTAAATTTCTAATATCCCACCGCGTGTGATGAATGGGTCTGTCTCTTTGAAATGGATGTTGCTATCCATTGTCTCCGTTGACATTGGTCTAGAGATGAAAGTCATCATTGTGCAAACTTCAATAACTTCAATGATATTAATTTGTTGCTGTTCATCAGTTATTAACTCAATAAATGTCCAACATAAATATCTGTTTCGTTAAATATTTTATTACAAAACACGTAAACAAAAAATCGAAAATCAAAACAAATGTCTGGAGAGGGAATAACAAGTGAGAATTATTGGAACCCAACTGGAGAATGACCCCTCGTTTCTACACCTTTGACCTTTAAACTTTGCAGGGGTCGACAAATTTATAAGCGATCTTGGAATAAAACGCCAACAACTTTATGACCTTCGGGTCTCAAACCGGATGTTCGTCATCAAGGTCAAGAACATAACTAGCCGGAAGCGTAGCTTCCATTCATATGTGAATCCCGGCGATTTCCAGTTGATATGCTCTGATGGACTGAGGTGCATGGAAGCAATGCATGCGAATAATGCATGGAAATTAAAGCATGGGAACAATGCATGTAAATAATGCATGGAAATTAATGCATGGGAATAATGCATCTCCAGCAATTAGATCTCCAGCTGTTAGATTGCTTCTACAACTAGGAGTGTCAAGTGTTTTTAGGAGTCACGAGCAGCTTACAACTGCACAGAAAACATTACATTACATCATCACATTAACATGCTGACAGTATTTAGTTACTTTACAAGATGCGATGATGATAACTGCTTTTTTATTAAATTATTTTTATTAAATTACTAAGGATATGTAAATTTGTAAATCAATCAAAATAATTCACTTGAAATCACCTGCAACAAGTTGAAATTGTGAATGACTCATTCCTTCTCATCTCAGAAATTACAAAACCAGGAAATCAAAAAAATTATGCACAACTTTGTCAAATAAATAATAATAATAATAATAATAATGATAATAATAATAATAATAATAACATTAATAATAACAATAACAATAACAACAATAATAAGTGCATAATAAGATTATTAAATTAAGCTCAGTCGTGAATATTTTATTTAAAAACTTTAAAAGCCAGCATAAATATGATGATGATGATGATGATGTTGATGATAACGACGATGACGATGATGATGATGATGATGATGTTGACGTGAATATTTTATTTAAAAGCTTTAAAAGCCAGCATAAATATGATGATGATGATGATGATGATGATGATGTTGACGGTGACGGTGACGATGATGATGACGATGATGATGACGATAAAATGAGGTCAGGAGAAGTAACTGATTGATAACTGACTCATCTGAAGTTGTTGTACTAAGTTTACTAAATATATTTCACTTTTTGTATGTTGATTATTATTATAATTATTATTAAGATTTAGTTGAGCGTTAAGTAAGAATAAACCTGATTTTAAGATAAAAAGTGCAAAGGAACTGATCATGTGAATCAATAACATGATGAAATGTACCTCATTTATATAGCGCCGTAGCATAGCGTCAGAGGCGCTTCTTGTTAACCATTTATATAGCGCTCCTTTCCAAGAGCGCTTGCGGCAGTGCAGGCTGGGTTTCGAACACGACGCATTACGACTGTTGCCATTACCTCCGTAGGCAGGAACTCAACCCATTCTGCCCCTCCTGCAAGCCATAAAAATATCCTGCTTGTAATAAATAACTTGGTAAATAAATAAATAAATGAATGAATATTTAATTAATTAAATGAATAAATTGAACGAGGACACGAAGTTCAACTCTTAGTCTTAATTTCGTGAAATGGCATCGGCCGGTGACGTATTTCTTTCTTAAATGTTTTCAACTCGCGAGGATTTTAACTGAGAAAAAGAGGATTTTTACTTTAACAATTATTTCTCGACAGAATCTTTCTTTCTTTCTTTTCTTTTTTTTTTCGGTTGTTCGAACGAAATTTTTATTTTGTTTTTAGACTGGAAACCAAAAATTGAAAATGTTGAATCAGAGAATCTCAAAAATCCTCCGACACTGCTGACGACACACCGTTTTATGACGTCACTTTTAGAAATCCAGGACTCCGCCATCCTTCACTTGATTTTCCACTGAGAAAATGAAATAAAAATATTGTTTTTAAATAAATGATAAAAATGACACGCGCGGACGCCTCATTATGCAAAACTTATTTTTGGAGTTGATGCGATCATCGTGGAAGCTCGAATTTCATTACGGACGTCATCGTCGTCATCATCAGGATCGCCATCGTCATATGTATCATCATCGTCATCACCGTCGTCGTCGTCGTCATCTTCGACATGATCACCATCGTCATCGTCATCATCATCATCATCATCATCATCACCGTCATCGTCGTCGTCTTCGCTTCCATCCTTAGGGATGATGGAAATTGTTGTGATTGCATAAAACAATCGCACGAGAAACAACAACAACAACAACAACAACAACAACAACAACAAGCCTCCAAGCCGCTTAAATCAGAATCATTTCGTCGTCGAAATCGTGTAAATTCGAGAAAGAACAATAAATTTGAATATTACGCTTGAAAATTACAACATTACAGTGATAACTCGCTATCACGTGATGTAATATTATTATAATGAGGTACATTGTAATATATTATTAAAATTAGTTACTTTATAATATATTACGCATATGCAATGCATTTGATAAGTTGCAAAATAATATTAAAAATAAGACTTGCTATGATAATATGCCTCAGGATGATGAGATCCTTTATTATTGTTTCATGATTGTTATTATTATTATTATTATTATTATTGTTATTATAATTATCAATATTATTATTATTATTATTATTATTATTAATATCATTATTACCATAATTATTATTATTATTATTATTCTGTCCAGAAATAAATTAATCACGTTGCATCACCGGTCATTTCTCATTGGGCTCTTACGTCACAACCCGCCATTCACTTCTCGAGTGTCCATTCGTCTGCACCGCAGAGTAATTTGCAAAATAATTCACCAACAATGGTTATTGATTGCACTGACTGACGCATTAATTCACCATTTGTAGGTTCGATGCAGCATTAACGTCAGAACCTTTCAATGCACCACTCCCTTCACTCAACAACCCATCCCAACCCAAATCAACCCAACTAACTCAACCCATTCCAACTGAAGATGTAGTCACCCATCATCATCACAAGTCATGAAATTGTGACTCCTTCTTGGCAAATAACAAGTCGCAAGTAAAGAGCACTGCTGACAAAAGGTGGCAGGCGAGGCAAGCTGGATTGAATTAAGCAACTCACAGGTCTTCCGAACTGAAAAGCGAGTGAATTGAGAGTCCCCCACACAACGACACACGAGGGAAAAGAAGCCTTAGTTGCCGTCGTGGGTAATAGTGGCGCATTCGTGGATGTGACGGAGATGAGTGATGTTCATGTGAAGGGAACGTAGTGTACGGGTGGTGGAAGCCTCGGTATCCCATGGTGGACCCTATGGTGGGTCCAAAGTGATGAGGGGCTGTGGAAGTTGTGGGGATTCATCAAATTGAAGCCCCAAAAAATTATGCTAAGCTTTACTAGGGAGAGGGCAAAATTTTAAGTTCACACCACTTTTAAATTCACCTGACCAATTCAGAAAAATAAGATGTGAAACTGAGATGGTGTGGTTGTTTTTGTTGTTGTTGATTATTTTTTTATTTAAAATATATTTATTTACATATTTATTCAAATCATGTAAAAAAAAAGTTTATTTTCTGTTAAAATGTCAACTTCGAATTATGAAAACAGTTAATTAACTTAAAATAATTTCCTGAATTTTCTGAATTCAAATAATTATTATTATTTAACCATTTATTTGATGACATTAATGTCATTTATTATTATTATTATTATTATTATTATTATTATTATTATTATTATTATTATTATTATTATTATTATTATTATTATTATTATTATTATTATTATTATTATTATTATTATTATTATTATTATTATTATTATTGTAGTATATCAATTATTCACACAATTGTCGATATTAATATTGCATTAAAACAAATTTGGTTTTTAAACAGCGAAATTGTTACAAATTCACGCGGCAAATGTTGACTGAATTCAGAACATTCGTTGAGATTTTAAAGCAATTTTCATCCCTGAATATTTCATGCAAATAAAAGAATTATCGAAAGTAAATTTAAAATACGGCAAATATTTAAAATAATTAGTAATAAAATATTATCAAATAAATTTGCTTGAAACATTTTCGCATTTTATTCCATTAATTCTTGTAATAAATTTATAACACTGATTATTATTATTGTTGTTATTATTATTATTATTATTATTATTATTATTATTATTATTATTATTATTATTATTATTATTATTATTATTATTAACAACCAATGATAAAAGCAAGCAAAAAGCAGTCTATCAATAATAATAATTATGACATGAACGAGATAATTACAAGTAATTATAAAATCAATGTGGAAATTCCATGCAATGGTTTCTGTTGGGTGCAGTGTTCCCAGGTGTCGGTGGCGGGAAAACTGATGACCAACTCAGACGAATCAGGTAGAAGGAGATTAATTCGCATCTTGTATGATTTCTGGCGCTGAGATGAATAGTCATCGCCATCGTCGTCGTCATCATCATCATCATCATCGTCATCGTCATCATCATCATCATCACCGTCACCGTCATCGTCATCGTCATCATCATCATCGTCATCCGCCGAGCTCAGTGTTAGAGCATAGCGTGATGGATATTATAAGAATAATTATGACCATCTACGCAATTGTGACGTCATCCTCCGGTGAATTATAACTGGAAACGTAACTGTAGGCGCATTAATAACCGAGCCATGCACGTGTCGTCATGGCAATGGACATAATCTGTGTTTTTATGTATTTTATGTTTTACGTTAGGTTAATTTTTTATAAATTTATGTTTTAAATGTTTAAAATTTTTGTCTTTGTAAATTATTCGAAATTATTGAGCATAATTTATAATTTAATAAATTTTCAATTTTACAAATTATTCCGAATTATTAACTTGATTCGAATAATAAGTGGATGTCGAAATCTTGCAGCTAAGGAGAACATCATTATCATCATTCGATGATGATGATGATGATAATGATTGAAATGATAATTAATTAATTAAGCTTAATTGTAGAATAAAAACATTTAATGCAACAATTATTGAATAATGAATTAAATTAGGGAGTTTAATATTGAAATGCTTCTGAATTATAAATAATTAATTATTAATATTAAATATTTAATTGTTTTATTAAATTCAATTAATTTTAATTATTTTTTAAATTAATTTTGTATTACTTTAATAATTAATATTAATTATTTAATTAATTATTCATTTCATCATTTTGATGTTTACGTCTCAAACCATGAAGGTAGTAGCACTGTTTGTACCTGTTGCTTATTTTCCATCAGGAAATATCAGGAATATTTTTCTAGAAATGGAAGAATCGCAAAGATGAATCAGGCGATTTGAAACATTATATCATCGTCGTCGTCGTCGTCATCATCATCATCATCATCATCATCATCATCATCGTCGTCGTCATCATCATCATCATCATCATCATCGTCGTCGTCGCCGTTATCGCCATCATGGTGATGACTATGTAATTTTTCTGCTCATGAAAACATTCACGGCTGTGATTCATGAAGTTACATTTTCTGAATTTTAATTCCGCATTATGAATTGATGAATTGATGACAACATCAGAAATTCAGAAAGGCATCAACAATGCTTTCTTGATTGCCACAAGAAATGAATTGAAACTTGAGTGAACCATTAAACAGCAGACGTTAAAATCAGGCGTAAAATAATAAATTAAGATAATTGGATTTTAAAAATAAATGAATTATTATTAAATATGAACAAAAGGATTGGAGATAATGACGTCATCTCATGAAGCATCCTTCTCCTCTCTTCATCAGCATCATCCAGAATGTTCTTCTATCAGGAACGTTTGATCTGCACGGTGCAAAGTGAGACTCCGCTCTTAATGACGATTTATGATTGCTCTTTCAATCACTCGAACGCTCATTCAATCAACCATCCAATCGTCCGAGCGACTCATCAATCAACTAATCAACACAGAGGCAGACGCATTTCAATTTCGTGGCCTTTCTTCGAATGTTTTCTCTCCATCCAACTAAAAGTTGAAATGGGTGAGGGGTTCGATTGGAGGGATTAGGGCTGCTCCATTCACCCCCCCACCCACCCCACCCCCATGGTAAGCCCATGCACCCCCCCTAGTTGTAAAACTCAAATCGATCGTTGAAAGAGTTTCTTTGCTGAGTTGGGGGAGCGTATGTTAGTCATTCGGAAGTCTTGATCAAAATTTCTGCTCTCATAAAAAGATCATGTGAGGTCTCCTAAAAGAGGCGTGAAGGTCATAAATTTCCTCGGTGCACTCTCGTGGAAATAAAAAAATGACCCCGCTTACGTATGAGGTCACTCCGAGACCAATAATAACGACGTATAACAATAAAAATCGTAATATTAGGTATAAATAATAATAATAATAATAATAATAATAATAATAATAGTAATAATAATAATAATAGTAAAAATATTCATAACCGTAAAATGATGATTTCAAGATACGAAATAGTTTTTTTTTCCCATTTCGTTGGACAAATATAAAAGAATAAAAGAAGAAGGAAAAAAATTATTTTAGGCAATTAATTGTCACACAATATTCAATCTATTATTATTAATATTATTATTATTGTTGTTGTTGTTTTTATTGTTACTATTTATTATTTTTTATTAATAATTTCAAGCAGAACCAGACGTTATTACATCATAAATTAAGCTACTTTAATAATAATAATTATCAAAATTATTCATATTAATAATTAGTATGCAAATATTGCAACTATTATCAAATATTAATAATTATCATTAAAATATTATAATAAATAGTAATAATAATAATAATAATAATAACAACATTTGCAAGCAATTAACCTCTGTCCTGAGGAGATGTTAAGAAGCAAAAAATTCCCCAATAAGTAATGGGTATCATCATCATCATCGTCGTCGTCGTCGTCGTCGTCATAATCATCATCATCATCATCATCACCATCCTTTGAGAATGGTGTCTATTAGTTATGATGTCATCGGACACAAGTCACAGCATGAAATCTTCATCGGACACAAAATACGACAAAATAATCTTGTGAATGAAATTTGTGATAAGTATAATTTTACAATCAGATATTATAATTAGGTTTTAATGAGATTCCAGTCATAATAATAATGATGACCAATCAACCTTCTCGACCTTAACAGTCTGCCAATGCCCGAAGCTCACTTCTAGGTCGTTCTTAAATATTAATGAGCCAAGGGTTTGAGGGCAGAATTTGAAATGGCTCTTTCACTTTTCATTTACGCCATTTTTATTCTCATTATTTGGATAATAAATTTTTAATTTCCTTCTCGAAAATCTTGAAAAGATGCTCGTCAATGCTGCTGTGTTCAACTACGTGTTTAAAAATTGATTACGATTCCCTTAATTAACGAGTTAATCAGATGCAATTCGGGACAAGAAATACGTGAAACAAACATGCCGACCAGCATTCATTGTCCAACACGACCGACCAACAGTCACTTAGTTCGACAAAAAGTCCAAAAAGTCCACACGAAATCATCAACTTAAAAGTCTCATGAAACATTCATAAGAAACGTGAAAACCACTAAAAATGTTGTTGTTGTTGTTTTTGTTGTTGTTGATTATCTTGGAGAACAACAAAATACAAAAACAGAATTTCATCGAAGTAGATGATGTGCCAAGTCTGTCACTAGAAAATCCTCTTCCGTGCATAAGGAAAGTTCCGAGGCGGTGATGGATAGATGGAGTTTTGAAAGAAGATGAATGAACGAAAGAATGAATAAATGAATGAATGAAAATGTTCCAACAGATATTTTTGAAGCCGGAAGGGTGTGGTGAGATATCATCGATTTGGACTGTCAGGATGTGGAAGCGGTGGAGGATCCAACTGTCCATAACTGAGAATTCTGGAAAAACACGCTTCAGAAAGCTCAAGTCTTAACGAAGTGTTCAGATGGTTTTGAAGAAACCACTTCAGGACACGAAAGAAAATGTAAAAATAAAAAAGGAGAATTGAGAATTTGAATAAATTTATATTTTAAATTTGAATCGTAAAATGTTTCTTCGTCTTTTGTGCGTTTAAAAGTTGGAAAACATTCCCAAAGAATGCACAACTCCACGCTTAAAAATTTGACATGAATCAATTTCTTTTCGATTTTCTTGCGAGGGTTAAAAAATATTGGACTTTATTTCCAGACAAAAGAATTTATCGAAAACATTACAAACAAGTTATTTACAAACAAACAAGTTATTTACAAACAAACAAGTTATTTACAAACAAACAAGTTATTTACAAACAAACAAGGTATTTACAAACAAACAAGTTATTTACAAATCACACTTGTTATTGTTCATAAATTGTAAAATTCGTAAATCCAAAAAGAAACAAACTGATCATCACTAATGGACTCCTGTTAAAAACATTATTTTTTGATTTATTTTTTCATGCATTCAGAATTGTAAAGAAACATTGTAAAGAACAATATGAGGTTGTGGCTCAAAATTATGTTAAGGTTCGTGATATTAAATTATATTTCAAAATTATATTACGTCTCATAAAAATTACTTGTGACCCAATATCAGACCTCGGAGGAGACCGGTACAAAGAGTTGTTGAAACACTAAACTAGCGACCTCGAGCGACAATGACATGCAATGCAAGCTGAAGGAAGACATTCGTCAGTTGTTTTCGAAGGAATCAACAAAGTTGTGCCAACATTTTGGAAACATTTCTTGGGAACAATTACTGGGTGGCTTTTTGTGGATTTATCTGTTTTATGAAGAAATGTTGTGTTGATATACGGGAGGACAGGATAAAGTAACTGACTTGGGTTAACATTCTGCCCAGCAAAAATATACTTCCAGAGTTAAATTTATAAAATATTTGAAAAAAAATGAATAAAATAGGTTTAATATCGAAATACCTAATATCTAAATTTTAATAAAATCACTCTTTTGAACATGCAAATCGACATGTGACATGACAAGCGATTTAGAATGTGCTTTTTATCTCGGTTCTCTAAAGTTCAGAAACAGATTTCCGCTAATACGAACCTTGTGGTAATTATTATTATTATTATTATTATTATTATTATCAATATTATTTTTTTATTATTATTTTTATTATGGAAAATAAAAAAAAATTATTTCTTGATAATTTCTTCGAAATTACAGACCGGAAACATTTCAAAATTCATTTTTCAAAAATATTTTGTTGGAATTGCAAGATATTCCGGCCCCATAATCCCGCTAATTCCACACATTAATAAATTAATTCCATTTGATAAAATATGTACAAATTATTTTAATAAAATTATTGTAATATGATTTAATAAAGTATAATAAACAAAATTTAATAACATAAATTAGTTTAATTAATTATGTCGTCATTTCTTTTTCTTTTCATTTCATTTATTACAAAACAATCAACTTTCAATTTATTTATTACAGCTGGAAATGTAAAATACTAACGACGTGGATGATGGAATGACACGGATGATGGCGGATTCCATGTCGGATGAAATCCCATGATTCGCTGGAGACGGAGAAGAATGAATGAATGAATGAATGAATGAATGAATGAATGAATGAATGAATGAATGAATGAATGAATGAATGAATGAATGAATGNAATGAACGAATGAACGAATGAACGAATGAACGAATGAACGAATGAACGAATGAACGAATGAACGAATGAACGAATGAACGAATGAACGAATGAACGAATGAACGAATGAACGAACGAACGAACGAACCATTGAATGAACGAATGAACGAGTCAATAAAAAAAAGATGTAAATATTTTGTGGCGCCATCATTGACTCCAGTGATTAGGAGGAGATAAAGGAAAGCATTTGTTCTCCATTTTTGACGGAAAGTTATTTCCTGGACCCGATTTTGTGAGAGGAAAATGAAAAATTAGCTCCACATTTTGCACGCTGCACTGCGCAATCAGATCCGATTTCTCTCTTGAAGTAACAATCATTTGAAAATAAAAGCTGCAATCCACAATTGTAATAATAATAATAATAATAAAGTAATAATTATAATACTAACAGCAATAATAATAACAACAATGACAATGATAATAATAATAATAATAATAATAATAATAATAATAATAATAATAATAACAATGGCAATGATAATAATAACAACAATAATAATAATAATAATAATAATAATAACAATGGCAATGAGAATGGTAATGATTATAAGAGAAACTGAATAATAAATAATAAAACAACACTAGCACAATCGACTGCTCGCATAAATCTCAAAGTTCTTCAATCGAATCGAGACCACCCCGACACTCCCCTATCAAGTCGTGAGAGTAAATGAAAAAATAAATTCCAATTTTGCTCTCCTTGTCTCCATAATAATAAAATCTACGCAGCTGGAGAAGGCTAAAGTCACGTCCTGGAGTGACGATAAACCAAGTCTGAGGCGGAGCTGGTTTTACAGGAAGGGTCAGATTGATGCGCCAAAATGTCCTCTTCCAGATTAGCGCAAATCAAAGGGCTGAGCACGCTTGGAAAAATAAAATTGAAGACGACTCGGAAGGAATTGGACGAGCAGTCTAATGATTCCAGCTGGAGGATTGAACGATCAAGCTGCCAAGCAGGCAGTCACTCAATCAATCAATCAGTCAATCAATCGACCAATCAATCAATCAATCAATTAATCAACCAGTCAGCCAATCAGCCGGTCAATCAATCAATCAATCAACTAAGATACGGCAGAATTAAATAAAATTCGGTTGAAAATAATGCTCCGTTGTTTTCAAGTGATTTTGCTTTCTGAATTAGTTAATTAAGAATTAGTTAATTAAGAATTAAGTTAATTAAGAATTAGTTAATTAAGAATTAGTTAATTAAGAATTAAGTTAATTAAGAATTAGTTAATTAAAGCGTTTTACTGACAAACCTGCGAAAACTAAATTTACAATTAATTAGTAAATAAACCCAACTTCACCAGTATTAAGTTAATATTAACAATAACCTCAATTAATAATAGTAATAATAATAATAATAATAACAATAATAATAATAATAACAATAACAATAACAACAAAGATTTATGAATTATTAACGTTGACCTCATTTGATATTAACAGACATCTAAATATGAATCAAAGTCGAATCAAAGTCCCAAAGTGAAATGAACCTCCTGAGTCCCACCTCAACTTTCATCGTTGGCTTTGAATAAAACATCAAAACAACTCTGTGGTCGCAAGATGTCGCAGGCATGGATGACTTTAAGGTTTTAAGAGACTTCCAAGTAATTCAATTTGCACTTCTTCCTCATTTCCTCTTTATTTTTCTAATTCATGGCCAGCCAGGGTCAGATCAAGTCCCTCTCTGATCAAGAGTCCCTCGACTCCCCAGACATTGGGTCTTATCTCGATAGGCTTCGAAGCTCGAGCGTTTACGAATGGGTTTTAATTCAGATAAAAATTGAATTCACAAGCAAATATTTTAAATTTAGAAATTACGAAATTAATTTTTGAAGATAGAATATTGGAAATATATTTTCGTTAGCATCCTTTTGAATTGTAAAAGATTACAAAGTGAACGTGTGCGTTCGGTTTTAACGGTAATTGTTTGTCGAAAGTCAAACAAAAGCGGCCTGAAATGTTCACATTTTTTAGTTTCATTCTTCGAACGTTTGCAAAATAAAATTTTTACCTAAAAATTCACTTTTAAGCTCCTCGGTTGAACTGAATTAATTTATTTAACTAAAAAAGCAATTTAATTCATCCAGCTAAAGTCACTTGTAACTACAATTAACTAATTGAAACTTAACTAATAGATAATAATAATATTAACTCATTCATTCATCCATTCGTCCTTCCACCATCAGTTCATTCAAACATTCATCTATTCATCCACCTATCCATTCATTCACCCAAACATTCACCCATTCCTCCAAGCATCCATCTATTCATCCAGACTTTCACCTATCCATCTATTCATCCAAACATTCACTTATTCTTCAATTCATCCAAACATTCACTTATTCTTCAATTCATCCAAACATTCATTCCATCATGCACCCATTCATTTTTAATGCCTATTTATGAACTAATCATTTATTACTAATTAAAATTAAGACTAACTTTCAACGAGAATGACCTTCGACGTTTCCAGGTGAACTTGACCTTGGAGTTGATCGCCAGGGTTGAAGATGTGGGTTGGATGAGCAGGAAGATTGATTCGCAGCCTCACTTCGTCGTCCTCCTCGATTTCAGAATTTAGCGACATCCCAGAGCTGAGTTGAGGTCATGTTTCAGTTAACGACTATTTGCCGAAGTTGTTGAAGTCTGGGTTTAATTACTTGCGTTCTGGAAAAATACTAACTGACGAATTCATGTCCGCGTTGTTTGGACCATTTTTCGAGACTTTTATCGCGAAAATGTTCATTTTACTCAGTCAAATAGTTGGAATTAATCATGCCTTCATTATCCGAGGATAATTATTTGACACAATTCATCAACAACATTATTTTTCAAAACACCAATTAGACTGTTTGCCATTGTATCTTGTATGCTATTGCATCTTGTTTACTATTGCATGCTGTTGTATCTAGAGACCGTCGGGGACGTCGACCCGACGACAAACTTAGAACTTCGACTAGAAGTCTCAGTTAATCAGGGTCCCGCTTTTTATTCCAAACTTTCCATCAAACGCATGCGTGCTTCGGCACGTCTTGGGCGTGGAATTTGCATGGAAAACCGGGAAGGGACAATTTATTTCACTCACTGGGGCTGCTAATAATCCCATCATCGGAGTTGAAAATAAGTCACATCCAGGGATATCCTAAAAAAGCACTTTGGTGGAGTCAAGCTTTTAACTTAATGAACGGTTTCTTTATTGGAGAAATAAGGCTTGGAAGAACTATGTTACACATTGAACGCATGTACTGTTCGTCGTTTCAATCAACAATTCAATCAACATTTCAAATCAACAATTCAATCGACATTTCAAATAAACAATTCAATCAACATTTCAATCAGTAATTCAATCAACAATCGCTTCAACCATCATTCCGACAATTTCCACGATATCTACATCTCAAACTCGCCGTTAAGTAATGCAAAACACGTCCATGAAATATGAAAAGATAACCGAAAATGAACAGAAAAAGTGAACAACCGAATAAGGCACTGCGTGAACGCAAAGAAAAGAAAGAGAAAAATATGACAAATATATTTTCATAAATATTGCAAATATAATTTAAATAACAAGCCAAATATACACATTGAAGTCATTGCATAAATTGAATTGTTGCGAAAATAGAAGCTGATTGTAACTTTCAGACTAGTTTGAAGTCCATCAGAAGGCGTCGAAAATGACTTTTAAGAGGCTGAAGTCTTGGGATTCCTTCACTCCCGTCATCATCATCATCATCATCATCATCATCATCGTCGTCGTCGTCGTCGTCATCACCATCATCATCATCATCGTAGTCGTCGTCGTCGTCGTCATCATCATCCCCGTCATCATCAGCATCCAGTACTGAGAATCCTCAAATGATCCTTCAGACAATAAACATTTCTATCATCCTGTTTCCGAACATCTTGCCATCGTAGGCCTGGATGACCCTCTCAGCTTCCTGCCTGGAAGCGAAGGTGACGTAAGCATCTCCGTTCGTTCTTCCATCGGGTCCCCTCAGCAGCTGCACGCTGGGTGCCATCTGACGAGTGAAAAGTAAAAGTGAAATTTATTCATGTTTGAAAAAAAACCAAAACAAAACAAAAAGCAAACAAACAATGCTGAAACAATTGAGAATGAAATGACAAATTATGTATTGTTGATATTAATGCCGTTGTTACGATTATTAAAATTTTTACAAAACCTTTAAGAATTAATTACCTTGAAAAGCAGATTGCGCAATATCAGTACTTAATGTAGGCTTTAAAAAATATATCCGCAAAACAGCGCATATAGAAATGCTTATTTTTTAATTAATATTTGGTAAAACCAAACCTCATATTGTCCCTCAAGGAAGCTGATGACGTCTTGAGGTTGAACATTGACAGGAAGTCCTTTCATCCCGACAGTGGTTTGATAGGTAGGCAGGTAAAATGTGCTTTGCGAAGGAACCGAATTACCAGGGTACCTTAAACATTCACAGACGCTTTATTCACAGACAAAATATTAATTTATTTACAAATTACCCAGACTCATTGAGATATTCAACTCTAAACCAGTCACTGATACAATATTTTCTAGCACAACAGAAAAGGCAGAACCTCCGAAAAAGAACTGACCAGTATACAATGGGTTGCAGGGCAAATGGACCCGTCTGGGTGGTTGCTATGGTAACAGGGCCACGACACTGTGTTGTTTGAGAAGGCATGGTCTGTATGGCAGTCATCCCTGAGGCGTTGAAGGGTGGTTGATTGATGGGGGCCTGGTGGAAGGCATAGACGCTCCCTGTTGGTGTGTTGTAGAGAGTTTGAGTTAAGAGTGAAGTATCAACTCCTGTCCAAAATAATAATATTAATTATTAAGAATGAATATTAATAAAAATGTTATTAACAGCATCAATAATATTACGGTACATTTATTAATTACTTATACATCGACACAGTTTGTGTCTATTATAAACTTGTAAACATTGAAAACAAGCAATTACGTACTTTATTTTAAACTTAAAAAATTGCTCCCAAACAACATACCTGGATTGACAAAAGACTGACCGACACCTTGGGAAATCAAATGCCTGTGGAGGGGGACAATGGAGTGACTGGAGGCTATCGGTGGTGGTGGAACGTTGGGTGGAATGAGAATTGGAAGGGATTGAGTTGGTGGGGCCATGTTGCAAACCAAAGTGCTGACCATCCTGGGAGACATGACGGCCGATATGCTGCTGTTATAGAGCATGCTGATCTCGTCCATGGAGTACTGAGTCACTTCCAGGCAGTTCTTCTTTCCACAGGAGGTGTACATGGTCTTCTTGTTGCGTCCGAGGCAGGCCAACTCGGCGGAGATGTCGCTGTCCATTTGGATCAGTGCCTCTCCGAAAGGAGTTCCCTTAAGAAATGGGTCATGAAGGTTATGGCTTATGAAGGTTTAGGTTATGACTTTTGTTCGATGTTTAAGTCTAAGACCAGAATCTCATTTTAAGGACAACATTTAACTGGAATATTTCTCGTTTAATTTTAAGCCATCAGGAGCTGTGTTCAAATGGATTAATGCAAATTGATAGTTTGTGTGACACTTTAGAATGGCACTTAAAACATGGAATTAAACTGAAATAGTTGATAATTAATTAAAATTACACATAAAATCACAAAATAATAATATTAATAATAATAAATTACATTAATTGATAATTAAAAAATAATTCACATTAAATAGCAGAACATCGAAACGCTCACTCTCGGATTGTATACCAAATGCACTCCTTGCGTGACCACGTGCTTGCCGTGGTCCCCTAGAAAGGACAAGATGTCATTGACCTGGGCTTCGTAGGGCAGCCCTTTGACGACGATGCAGTCCCTCTTGCTTGTACTTGCCACCTGGGTTGGGAAAAGAATGGAAGTGGCAGGCTGGAGGGCAAGGATTGGAGTGACCGAGGAAAGGGTAAGGTCCATGCATTCAGTTGGAGAGGAACCGGTGAGGTTAGCTCTTGGGTCAAGGCTTCGATTTAAGACCTGTTAAAAAGTTCAACGTTGTTGGTGCAACATCAATATGGAATACACAAAATATACAACAAAATATACAACAAAATATACGAGGCAGTACAATAAATATTTAAGCTGAACTGAATTACAATCAGTTATATTTTCATTTAAAATAAGTATTTGTCGTGATATTTTGTGAAAAATGAAGTATCCTACAAGTTGAATTACTAACACAAATTACTGCGAAAAAGTCTGACAGTAACCTCACAGGTTAAGAAAAATACAATGGAAGTCAAATAAGTAATTATGAAGAATTATGAATAACATACAATAATAATATTGTTATATTATAGATATTACATTGGTAATAAGTTAGTTATTCATAACCACTCGTAACGTAATACCTTCAACACATTTCAATACCTGTTGAACTTCTGCAGTAGTGCTCTTGAACAGCTCAATGTACCTGGTTCCGATGCACTGCCTGTGCTTGGACAGAGCTTTGGCGGCATCCTCATCAGACGAAAAAAGGACAAATGCGTCTCCAGTAGCTCTTCCATCGGCCTGGTGGACAAACAAGACTCCATCTTCTCCGTCCAGCACTTCCACTGGATCAGGTTCTTGTTTGAAAAACTCCATCTGAAAAGTATTTCCACTTGCATGAAAAAGACGTTGGAGAAAATGCTTGGAAGATGTTGGAGTTGGTGAGGTGGTGGTGAGCTGTTGCCAGGAATCAGTAACAGGCAACAATGCAATTCCCAACCTTTGACCTTCAGGTTGGTGAAAGGTGGTACAAAATGCACGAAAAACGTGAAGCAAATTACACAGACAATCCCAGAATGTGCGCATAGCAATTCACAATTCACCATTAAGACCAACATTGAAATACAATTCACCAATAACAATTTTTAAGGCAGTAATTTTACTACTACTGCTACTACTTCTACTACTACTACTGCTGCTACTACTACTATTACTAATAATAATAATAATAATAATAAAAATAATTAACTGTAATCCAAGCAATTACAACACAATTTACAAATCGGCAAAATATCCTGCCCGCCTCTGAAGCCATGAAAACATGGTAACGAACATCCCTAACCAACAAATGCTCCAACAAAATGAACTTCTAATGCATATTCATAAGAAAGGTGTGCATATTCATGAGCATCGAAATGATTGGAAACATCTGCCAAATAGTTCCACCACTGCTCCACTCCGACACCAACTCACCTGTACGATGTGCTTAACACTTTTTTGTCCTATCGGAGAACATTTTTGGTCAAATGTTAATTCAAGCGGTCGACGCTCTCCGAGCTCATCAATATTCATGAGGTTTGTTATAGTATTTTATTCTAATAATGTTAGTGCTTACCACTTGCTCCGCTTTGGAAATGTAGGGCAGTCCACGCATGCGCACAATTATTTGGCATCCTCCATCGCTGTGGCGGGACAGGAATTCTTGCGCCTCGCTACTGCTTCCTGTCATAATAATAATAGTAATAATACTAATAATAATAAACTATTTATAATTAGTTTATTATAATAATTATTATTATTTATTTAATGCAATAGCTACGTAATTATGATTAAGAATGCGGCACAAACATGACTCATTGAATGAATGAATTATTGAATTGAAACCTCCGGCCACTCCAATGAAATCCTCTCCATTGGCCTTGTAGACCTCGATGTACCTCTGTCCAATGTGGTGCTTGTGCTTCCTCAGGGCCAAGTCCCTGTGCTCTCTGGACTCAAACCTGATGAGTGCCTCACCATTCCTTCGTCCTTGGGGACTCAGGCAGAGGGCTACACCCCCTCTGGAATGTTTATAAGTATTTATTTTTCAATGACCTTAGAAATTTATTCCTTTATTTGTTAAAGCAGACAGAGAAGCCAAAAAGATTTAGCAAAAGCAATTAAGGACTTTTCTAAATTGACTTAATTAATTGCATTAAAAAGCTTTTAGGCCAATTTTTTTATGAAACAGATTTAAATTTATTCTTAAATTTACTTCAACAAATATGAAAATGTATTATCTAGAATATTTCAGAATATCAGGAAATTATTTTTCATCACAAATTCAATCATAAGTTCAACCTCTCAACGTTCAGGCCCCTGAAAAACCTGGCGATGTCTTGATCGGATGATTGCCAAGGAAGACCTCTGGCCCTGACCACAGTCTCGTCGTCCACTATGGGCACCGTGCCCTCGCAGCGGACGTCGCAAACGTCGGAAGCACTCGGAGGCTGGTTCAAGGGTGAAAGGTTGTACATTTGTGTTTATTAACGACCGACCTCGGTTTAACCAGGGTTAAATAATATT
>MPNW01001042.1:38456-53456 GCA_011800805.1 Hirudo medicinalis
ATCATCATCATCATCATCATCATTATCATTATTATCATTATTATTATTATTATTATTATTATTATTATTATTACTATTATTAACATTATTATTATTATTACTGACAACAACAACAACAATAAGTTCCATTGAGCGAATCCATCTCCCTTCAAAACCACAACATCTGTTGCCCACATCAGCTGTTCATCGATCCAATTGTACACCGTCCCTCCACTCCGCCAGCCCCTCCCTTATTGGTTCAAAACCCATCCTCTCTTTTCATGTGCACGACAATGACATGGCTGTGTGTCATCATCGATTGCAAGGATACACTCAAACATGTCATTAATGCAGTTGATCGGTCGGTCCTCGGTCTTGTAGAACTTTCTGAACTCCCTCCGCAGGTCGAAGAAGCGGAAGAAGAAGGGTGCAAGGCTGATGTTCTTGAAGGTCGCTTCCGGTACGAGGCACATGCGCAGGTGGAGTTGACCGTCGGTGCAGAGGGCAAAGGGTCGTGTGCCCCCGTGGTCGGGGTGAAGCTGGTGGCTCAGGAGGAACTTCTCGAACTGTTTGAAGGAACATTGATTGGTGGATGTTATGGTTTGATTGTTAGCGTGATTTAGTGATCAGTTATTTTATTGTGGGTGTGATTTAGGTAATAACAATTTTTAATAAAATAAAATAAACATAATATTTTTATGCAGTTTATTAGAGAGCAGAGCAACTCATTCGGTCTCAATTAAAAAATCAATTCATCAATCAATCAATCAATCAATCAATCCATCAATCACCCAGTCAATCAATCCTACCTCTCCAAGGACATTTTCCAAAGGCATGGCATTCCTGATGGCCTCCTCAGAAAGACCTGTTTGTATTTTACACTCCTCGGTCAGAATGGCTGACTGGGCGGACTCACCACCTTCGTTGTGGGTGGGCCTCACATGGTGGTACTGCAGGTCCAATACCTGGAACAACCATTAATACTCATTTATACCCGAGTCTAAAATCTGACATAAATTTAATTGAGTAAAATATTTTGGAGAATGCCACGACGACGACGATGTCGACGATGATGATGATGATGATGACGATGATGATGAAGACGACGACGACGATTAAGTTAGGAAAATGAGTCAGTCGAACAAATTTCTTCCAAAACGAGGTCGATAAGATCGTAATTGCAGAAAAAGAAAATCAATTCCCCATCGCATGATTTTTAAATTATAAATGTTTTGATGAATAATAACCATTATTGTTCCTGTTGCTAATATTGTTTCGATTATTTGTTGTGTTCAAAACTTCCAAATAGCAGATGAACGTGTCTCGAGGAAGTTTGGAAAGGAAAAGTTGAATTCAATCGATGAAGGAGCTTTCACTCAAACCATCATCATCTCATCATCGTCGTCGTCGTCGTCCTCATCATCATCATCACCGTCACTATCATGACTTTCATCATCACCATCATCGTCATCATCATCTCATCATCATCGCCATCATCGTCGCCCATATTATTCATGACCAACTTACATGGCAGGTGTTAACCGTCAGCCTGTAATTTTTTCAAAATTCATTCTAAAAATACCGCCCAATTGGATCTCTCATGCTAATTAGTTGAACGTCGATGGCCAATTAATGAGTCCGCAAGTTAATTGAAATAATTTAAATATCTCTCAAGGAGGTCGCTGACGTCAAAGGATTGAAAACAAATTTTCAACTTTCAACAACTTTCAACAAATGGGCTGCAACACCTGGCCACGTGGCTCCATTGGTTTCTGACGCACGTATGTTGAAGTAATGACAAGACCAATGAT
The DNA here is from genome assembly GCA_011800805.1 of Hirudo medicinalis. Taxonomy (NCBI): domain Eukaryota; kingdom Metazoa; phylum Annelida; class Clitellata; order Hirudinida; family Hirudinidae; genus Hirudo; species Hirudo medicinalis. The sequence continues at coordinate 40,247 of MPNW01001042.1, forward strand.
CTTAGAATAATAATAATATTAATAATAATAACGATGATAATAATAATAATAATAACGATGATAATGGTAATAATATTAATAGTAATAACAATTAATAATAATAATGTTAACAGTTATAATAATTTTATTGTACAATGATGTATTTTCATCAATCTGTAATCACAAAGTGTTTGCTGGTAAAACGATGTACGGATCATGTCACTGCTACTTCTTCAATAGCAACGATTAACGATTAACGATTAACGATTAACGATTAACGCGATATTTAGCTGAATTGACAATAATTATTCTCAAAATTATTCGACAGACAAAGAAAAAAAGCAGTTTTACCATCTTAAAATCAAACACTGATCATAAAAACCTGATTGGCTGTGACGTCATAGAGCAGGTAAGCCAACAGGACGATTTCTTCTTCATCCGATCCCAGGTTCTCTCCATTTTGACCGGAAGTGACGCAAAATATGCAGACGATAAAAGATGGCGGATGCATGTTGATCACGTTTGTTGCTTCATTTGTCCATCATCGTCTCCAATTCACAACAATCTAATCTTTCATTACCTGCAGTAACCTTTGATCGGCTTTTAAATGACGCCTAATTAAGCATTCGTCTTCCACCAATGACAAGAATCCGTCTGAGTCGAGGGGTGGAGTCGGCGACAGGTGAACTCTTTCACTTGGCCAATCAGGCGAAGGCACGACTTTGTTTTTTACTATTATATGTTTGTTAATTATGGAATAATCAATTAATTATTCAAATGAGATGCTCTCTGCAAGCGTCTGGTTTAAATGTGGACGTCACCTCAACAAATGTTTCAGTGACTGATTGATTGATTGATTGATTGATTGATTGATCGATTGATTGATTGATGCATGGTAGTGGGTCACGTTGGCCTATTTTTATTGGTTCAACATTCAAATTTATTTCGTTATTCAACGTTTACGTGAATATGTAAATATATTACGTCATATTACGTTAACCTCTTGAGAGTCCATTGAAGGAAGACAACTGACATGAAGCGATGACGAAGATGACGACGACGACGATGACGATGATGATAATGATAATCAGTCATCAATCAATGAGTCAAACAATTGTTTTAAATATTTTTATAAAACATAATTTCTAAATATAAATATTTGATCTTAACTCCAAACGATGTTTGTAATAATTACGATAATAAAAATTAGTGATTAACAACAAATCTTAATGAGTAAATATTCACTCACTTACGAGAATTTTAGCTTTAAAAAAGTTGTACTCTCCTTCGTACCTCCCTTGTTTGTACGACCAATGAAACAAAAAATACAAACCACCTATTTTTGTATTCATTTGCAACAAAACAAAGATCGAGACGTTACCTGCGTCTTGTCCAAATCACCTCAGTTGCGCATGGAACTTTAATCAAATCAATAAATCAATCAATCAATCACCTATATCAATTGCTTGACGTTACTGAATTTCAAAAAATCTAAAAAAAAATTATCCAATCCACTCTTGGGAAATTATTTCTGCAAACCCGTGCCAAGGTAAGCCAAGACAAATTCATTGAAGTTCGCCTCTGAGTCCAATAAAGACTTTGAAAGTCTGAAAACTTAGAAACTTACAGAAGTCACTTGTAGTGAGCTCAATATGATGACCTTAAGCAGGCGTAATTATAATAATAATTATTATTCATATAAGAATTAATTACAATAATAATAATATTATTAATATTAATAATATTATTAATATTAATTATTAATTAATTAATTAATAAATTAATATTAATAATATTATTATTAATAATAATAATTATTATTATTAACATTAATAATAATAATTATGCGAGAATTACTATTATTAATAGTAACAATTATTATCATTATTAAGATCTGCAACTCTCCTTTAAGCATGTTGAAAGGCAATCACTCAACATGAGAGTTGTACGAGTTGTCGAGGACCAAAGGCAGCACTCCTTTGAAAGTTCGACATTCAGTTGAACTTCTTTGTGCTCAGTTTTTAAATATTTTCTGAGTTCCCGATAAATATTCTTCGAATTTCATCCGATAAATTATCTGGAGCATAAAAGGGACGACTTCTTTGACTTGAAGTTATCAGTTGGCTGTTCACTGGTGCATGAAATCCTGTCAACATGGCCGACAACATCAAACCGAGCATGTGGTAAGTGACTTACTGACGTTGTAAATTGTAATTTAAATTACAATTACAATTACAATTACGTTAAATTGTTATTATTAAACATGCATTTCGAATGCATTGGTCCAATTATGTTGATTGATGCCATTAATAATTGAACGTTGCTAGTTTATGTTGCAAACATCTTCATGTTTAGCGGTGAATTTCTGTTGGGATGTTGATGTCAACATGTTCACGTTAGCGTTGATTTTGCTAAATAATCTTTAAAAGCATTGAAGCATCACTTTTTGTTTCAATGAAATTCGTGAATGAATGAATGAATGAATGAATGAATGAATGAATGAATGAATGAATGAATGAATGAATGAATGAATGAATGAATGAATGAATGAATGAATGAATGAATGAATGAATGAATGAATGAATGAATGAATGAATGAATGAATGAATGAATGAATGAATGAATGAATGGATGAATGAATGAATGTTTGCTAAACTGAAGTCATCAAGTTGAACTTGTTGTTGTCGTGAGTTCAAATGAATGGTTTTAATGTTGTCGTCATCGCATCTCCCGCCATTTATTCGTGAGTTTAAATTCACAAACCAACCAAATAATAGATAACAAAAATGCTAATAATCTCTAATGATTGAATAACATTCCTATTTGCCATGAGAGTAATACGACAAAACCATCTATAATCTCGAGACAAACACAAATGAACCACCCAGCAGCCTCTCGTTAATTGAGCCACACGCCATTGTTTGTCAAAACTTTGGCGATTTCCTGCCAGATTTCCTAGTGACACTGAAAATCCCGAACTGTTGAAATTTGTTCAAAAGCTTAAATTGAGTTGAACATCTTCAGTGTTTGCTCGCTCGAAATGAAATGATCCTGCTGAGTTCGAGAAGGTTTCTTATTCTCTTTTCGCATTTTTATGTTTTGTTTCTCCTCTCAAATAAAGAAAGAAAAAAGATAATAATGAAATCGATTGCTCAAACGCCCATGTCTGGATAGGACATTTATATCTCGGCGTGAGTTTTCTTCCAAGGAGGAACAATTCTCAGTTTGGCTGTTTGAATGGAAGGCAGTGTCCTGGAGATACTCGTACCATGATTACAATGCCTCGGTTTTATGGGTACAGTCGATGTTAATTCGAGATGGAAATGGTTCATTTAATCAACATTCTGTTTTGATGTTTCACAACGAGCTCTTTGTTTGAACAAGCAGTTGGCAGTTTCTCGAGAACAAGAAATAACTGTACAACTGCATACAAATGAGTACCACTACCTACAACTGCGTACCACTGAGTACTACTGAGTACTACTGAGTACTACTGAGTACTACTACGTACAATTGAGTACAACCGATTAGGCCTTCTGACTAAATCACTGCCTTGGAACTTGCTCGTTAATCGACCATTGATTTGGAATCTAGCTTGGTTTCAGAGTTTGAGAATAATGCTTTTCTTAGTTTTTTCGTGATTTTAAAGTTAAAAACTTTTGCAAAATATTTTTTTCAAGAATTGTTAATTACATTTCACTGCTAAAATCCCTCAAGGAAGATTCCTTAAATTGATTTTTTTCCATCTCTCGATATTTTCATGAACATGAATTCACTAGAAAGTGCCAATACTTCCAAATTTTGAGCTTTTGGAAAGTTTTAGTGAATCGATTTAAATTGTTTTAAAAGCATCACTCAAAATCATGATTCGTGAATGAAATGGGAATTAATTGGTAGAATTAATAGTTCCTTTGTGATGTTTTCCATTTCAACGAGTACTCTCGTGACAACCTGGTGAATGAGAAGTAAATTATTTTCATATAATTATTGGTTGATTGGTTGATTGGTTGGTTGGTTGATTGATTGATTGATTGATTGATTGATTGATTGATTGATTGATTGATTGATTGATTGATTGATTGATTGATTGATTGATTGATTGATTGATTGATTGATTGATTATTGATTGATTGATTGATTGATTGATTGATTGATTGATTGATTGATTGATTGATTGATTGATTGATTGATTGATTGATTGATTGATTGCTCGATTAAGGTTGAACATCCTGAATGAAACGAGGACATTTTCAGAATCGAGAAAATTGAAGGAAATATCTGTCGTTGTTGTTGGTGAGGATTAGATTAAACTTAAGTAAACAAAATGTTGATTAATAATATAGAAATATTAATAATATTAATTATTATCAATGCGGATTAATTGAGGTGAAATAAATACAGAAATAAATGCTAATAGGACCTCAGGATTGTGGAAAGTCAGAACTGGTGAGGAGCTTGAATTTGAACTGCACGTCTTCGAGTGGACACTCAACAGACTATGGAGTCACCATCCACAGGCCCATGGAAATGTCATCCCATGACTGTAGGACTTAACATAGTAATAATAATAACAATAATAAAAATAATAATAATAATAATAATAATAATAATAACAATAATAATAATAATAACAATAATAACAATAACAATAACAATAACAATAGCAATAACAATAATAATAATAATAATTATTATAATAATAATAAAAATAATGATGATGATGATGATAATTATAATAATAGTGGTAATGTGAAATTAATTGATGTTATAATAACATTGTAGTGTATTATAATTATGCAATTATTATATTTATGCGGGGAATCATTGACGAGTATCGATATTATTAAAAGCCATTTATGAAAATTTTTCATGACTTTGGGCGCTTTTAAATCTTTAACTCAGAAATATCATGAAATGAAATCTTTTAAGTAAAAACTAAAAATACACAATTTAAAAATTATTTAGTCGATAATAAAATCAATCATTAAAAGATGTTCAATTTAATTCAATGAAATTTTTCTTTTTTGTTCCACACTTCACAAACTCAGACGACAGAACCAAGATCCACTTGTGGTGCGTCAATGGAGATGGCAGGAACAGTTGCATCGACTGGCAGTTTCAAAGGGCACTGAACTGGAAAAGCCGGGAAAACTGCGTCGTCCTCCTCACCGCCTCCATCGACAGGTTGGACGAAGTGCTTCCCTCCTTGGAGAGTCAAATACTCTGCCTGGAAAAGCACCTGAGTTCGATGGAGCGGAACCATTCAGGAGGAATGAGTTAGATGAGTTTAAGTATTGCCAAAATTTGATGACGACGATGATGATTATAATAATATAATGATATAATATAATATTACATTTGGTAATTTTAATTTGATATTAAATCCTAATATTTTTCTATGAATATAATTGTTGCTTTTTATGTTAATTCGATGATTACGTGAACTTAATAACAATCCAATCAACTGTTATTCAATTAAGTCAATCGTTTTCTTAGCAGTTTCGAGTCCTGGTGAGGGCACTCACCTAGAGAATGGCAGTCCCCACCCACCCTGTTCAAACTCATCCTTCAACGTTCCTGTCATCCTCGTCATAACCAAGGTTATTATTTATCTCTCTTAATCTGCTTATCTCTCCGTAATTCATTCGTTCTTTCCCCCCCTTCTCTCCATAATTTGTCAAGATTTTAAGGGTTAACAAATAAATTGATGAATGTGCGGCTTCACAAAGATGCTTTTGAGATGAAGACCACTTCTTCCGAATGTCTGCAATGTCTGGGTGCAGAAGCTGAATGCATGAATGTCTTTCGTGAAGACAATTATTCATTTTCAAACCTCTTAAGAAGAACGCGGTCATTAAGATCCCACTCGGTGAACTGCGTTTTGTGACTTTAATTCTTAGAATTTCCACCAAAATTCGGCATCGAATTGATTAAATACACGAAAATATGCAAAATATTAAAAATAAATAGTTGCACAATTGCTTGTTCTTGGACAGGCTGATCTCATCGGGAAGTTGGCAAACCAGGAAGGATGCAAAGATCAAATATCTTTTCTCACCTTGAAGCTGAGGAAGTTGGCTTTGAAATGTAATTCAGAGTCATATTTAAAAATCATTTATCAGCCATAATTATTACTAACTAGAATTTAAATAGTAATTTGTAATAATTATTTCCTTAAAATATTCCTAAAATAATTATTTATTATTTACAAAATCATAACTAATTCATAATTAAATCATAATTAAGTCATAATTAAGTCATAACTACTTCATAATTACACCACAGATAGCGCGGCATTGATGTTCCACTCCTCACTCGGCTCAATCAACGTGGACACCTTGTTCAATTATGTCGCTCACCTGTCACTCGGAGATGAATCAACGCTACTTCCTGAGTTTGAGGAGGCAGACGCCATCTTCATGTCAGTTGCCTTGGAAACGATGAGTCTTTCTCAGAATGATAATAACAATTATTATATGAATAATGGGGATAATTGTGGTGGTGATGATGGTAGTATTAGTGGTGGTGGTGATGAGGAGGAGGACGATGACGTTGACGACCAAGATGATGTGATGACGATGATGACGATGGTGACGACGACGATGATGATGATGATCAACCAACCGATAATTACGTAAATATTACTAATACATCAGTTATTATTATGGAACAAATTGCAAAACAAATATTTAAAATTTCACATTTTTCAGTCCTCATTCTTGTGACACAGAAGTTGATATTGAGAGGCAACTTGAATCCTTCCTTGAGGAATTCAGTGACCTCGACCAGCCAGTGACTGACGATTTCCTGAAGGCTGTGGTCGGTCATAATAATTAATAATTTTATTGATAATAATAACAACAATAATAATAAGTTACTATGTAATATGTTGTAATCAAGTTTTATTTACATATTTTAAATTTACTCGAGTTTTGTTCAATTTAAGATCTGAGATTTTTCACATCCTTCTTTTTTTAGACTCTGAGATTAAATTTCCGATTAACTTGTACTTAAAAATTCAATTAAAATTCGCTCACACTGAAATGACAACCTTTCAGCCGATTCATCATCTTTTTCCTCGTATTCACTCATTCAAGATGCTTTTTGTGCATATTTTTGTTGATTTAAACCTTTACACTTTAATCTCTTAAAAACAATATTATTTTTCATGATTTCATAATTTATTGAATCCTAAATCAACTCGTGGCTGACCTTCAAATGTCCCTGGATTCGCAGTAAAAACTTCCTTCCTCCAATCTTTTTCTTTCCATCTTTGCAGACCTCATCGAAATCCACTCGCTTTGTGAGTCTCCTCATAACTTGGAAATAAAAAAACAACCTCCACTGTTTATTTTTGATAAAAATTAACGACAATTAAACTCGGAGAGGTTCTGTAAACGATCTTTCGGTGTGGGCCAGTGATAAGCTTTCTGAGACAGGTTCAGTGCGTTCTTGTTGGAAGCAATTACTTGGCTTCTTAGGAACAATTTCTTTGTAATATATTCTAATTGAATGTAATATTCATTTAATTGCAATCCAATGACGACAGATAATTCGCTAACCATTTTTGTAAAAGTTCGCATCAATCATCTTGTCATGAATTATTTTAATAAATTCATTTTCAGCAATTTTATTTCGCAACATTTGAAAAAATTAAAGACAATTGAAAAAATATTTTAATTTATTAAAACAAAAACACTTCAACATATTCTGTTGCAAACGTCGTCATCATCTCTTAAGATTTTGAGAATGAATATTATTATTTGTAAGATCTTATTTTAGTGTTTAAAAATCTTATTTTAAAGTGTTTAAATATCTTATTTCAACATTTTGAAAATATCAATCAGTTTCTGAAGACATCCCCAGTGGAAGCACCTCCAAGTGCACCGAGGGAGTGTGTCGAATGCGAGAAGGACCAAACTTTCCTTGAGTCCCTGCAAATATTGCTGTCCAAACCTTTGGTTGGTTCCAATAATCCATCTTTTCCATAACCATCTAAGAGCATATTGTTCTATTGATAATTATGATAATCTAATATTAGTTATTATAATCTATTATAATTATGATAACCTATTAATAACTACCATATTCAATTAATAATTTTGATTATCTCACGATCAGTAATTATGATTACAATTATATAAATATTATTACAATGTAGTATTACAGCACAGAACAACCACTTGCACACACACCTCTGTTTCGTGCACACCCCCCTGAAAAACATTTTTAGGACCTGAGCATTTTTCACTTTTTTCCCACAGTCATAATAAGTTCTAAAAACTTGAAATGCTTGGGAATGTTTTAATATGAAAAAATAACCTTTTGAACGGAAGTGGACACGAAGTTGATGTTGCGAACACTTTTTGCTTTAAACGAGCACATGGCTGATTGTTGTAGCGCATTTAATATGATAAAATAATATAATTATTAGTCATTATTATAATTATTAATAATTATTAATAAATATTATAATCATTAATTATAACTCAAATTATCGCAGTGGTATTTTAGCGCTTTAAAGTCAATTTACAGTGTAAATATTCTTTCCGCTGAACATTTCAAACAAAATTCACAAAATTGATTTGTGAAAATCAATTCAAAAGGCAACCCCAAAAAATCTTTTGATTCCTTCGAGAATTTATTTGCAGAGGAACATTCCTAAAATGTGGTCGTAATGTGTCATGTTCGCAACCCAGCCAGCACCACCAGGGAGCGCCCTCGTGTAGTGGCGCTATATAAATAGTGGAGCGATTAAAAAGTGCCCTCAAATCCCATTCGGATACACGCAAAAGATCCGCTAATACAAAAAATACAATAATCAATCTCCTCACGAACGCTCAAATAAAATCTTTAAAACAATCTTTTCCATTCGTTTATTTCTCATTCCCACCTCCAAATTCATGTTTCCACCTGTCAGACGGTACCAGGACTTTCTATTTTTATCTGACGTGTGTTAAGATGATAAGGTGTTTCCTCTCTTACCTTGATGTCGCGAACGCATCCTTGCCAGTCACTCACTGCTCAAATATGCTCTTAGTTCAAATCAATTGGGGAGGGAGCTGAGGATGAGTGGAAATGAAGTGCTAAGTGAATGTGCTCAGACACCTATTAACCACATTCGATCAAACTCGAAATTCACCTCAAAACGAAACCATGTGGAGAGAAATTTCCTTTGAAAGTTTTGAGGCTTTTAAAATTTCTCAACTGACAGGTCGTCTCGACCGACAAAATATTTCGGAAACTTTTATTATTTACGACAGAAGAATTGCAATTAAAAGAATTTTTGTCCTTCGGCACTCGACGTTTGTCGCCACTTGCGACTTTCACTCGTGTCGACGTTTACTCCTGTTTGCGAGTGAATTATCGGCGACTCGAACGAAGACTCTGCTCGAAATTATATTATTGTGTTGGAACTATTACATTATTACGCTTTTAATTTTGAATGTAGCATCAAATTTTTTTTATTTCGAGAGGTAAAAATTATGTAAATACAATGGTTTGGGGTGAATTTTCTTGAAATTAAACAACTAGAATAGAAATTTAATATAATATACCAGATATTTACTTATAAATATAATACCTAATAATACCTAATAAATTATTACTTAATTTGTAAATTCGTGTTGAACAAATCACAATGAAGTGAGTTCAGAACTTCCGCTCAAAGTTTTAAGAAAATTGCAAAATGATGAACCTTTCATGTGAACTAATTGAGGCAGTTGTTACTTTTTATCGCCATTCTTCGGTCCTGTCACACAAAATCATCTTGTCACACAAAGTCATCCTGTCACACAAAAACATCCTGTCACACAAAGTCATCCTGTCACACAAAAACATCCTGTCACAAAAAGTCATCCTGTCACACAACGTCAGCTTGTCACACAAAATCATCCTGTCACAAAAAGTCATCCTGTCACACAACGTCATCCTGCACACAACGTCATCCTGTCACACAAAATCATCCTGTCAAAAAAAGTCATCCTGTCACATCCAGTCACAAGTAATCATCCTGCCACACAAATTGACTTCCATGAACATCGTTTTCCAGTTTACAGAAACCACGGAGTCGACGGAAAAGGGCGTCACCCCGTCTCCAAGGAGGTTCAGCATGACCCCCAGAAGGGTGAATTTCCTCTTCATTTGATATTCCTCTTTATGTGTCACGTTATTGTTTTATTGTTTCAATTCTTCTGCTGGTCTGTTTTTTTCCTTCTTTCTTTCTAAAATAAGAAACCCGTCTCCTGTGAATTTTTGTGGATCAGAATAGCTGAATGAATGAATTGTTTAAGGAGGCTCCTGAGATTTATGATTGCAGAATTCCACTCGAAACGCACAGATCCCTTCCTTTGAGAGTTAATTGGATATTTCTTTTGAAGACAACCCTCTCTCATGATGCCAGCGGGGCACTGACCCATTTTTTCCACAACCTCCTCAATTCTCCGTCGAAAGGACAAACTCTGGAGTGAAGAACTTTTTTCTTTTTCAAAGAAGATTTAAAACTTGAGTTAGTCTCAAGAATTAATTTCTTTTTTGTTTTTAAATTAACAATTTAATTCTATTAAATAATTTGTATTTTGGTGGTCGTATTTCGTGGTAATTCGTGATTAAATCAACAATAATACTCAATATTTTATTGATTGAGCGAGTGATTGAGCTTTTCAGAACGAGAAAATGAATGAATGTAGTCGCTCGTAAAACTCGTAATATTTCTGACTGATTCGTGATGAATTCGACTCGGTAAAAGCATAATTTATCTCAACAGGTGCAACAAGATTTGATTAACGAAGAAACACGTCACTGATTTCAAAGCACAGAAAACGTTCCATTGCTTTCATTCCGATGTTTCCATGAACTATTTCTTTTCTTTTCTTTTCTTCTTCTTTTTTTACGCAGACTAATTCATGTTCGTTTGATTGAATCGAAGATTTGGCAAATAATAAAAAATAATAAAAAAATAAAAAACAAAGCAAACAAACAAGCCCCATTAATCCTCAAATTGAGTCTTGTTGCCTCTGAGATCAATTGTCAGGGGTGGTCTGCAAATAAGGAAATTAATTTAACTGCGGCTGTGGAGTTCCTGAACAAGCTTTCCGAGGTTTTAAGCAGCGGCATGTTTCTGCAATTCGATCCGTTTGATTTGAGACAGTTTACTCACAGGGATATCACCATCATAACTCTTTTTGAAACATCGCACCACTGCAGGTGAGATGTAGAAACACCTGAGATTTATTTTGGAGTTGCTCGATTCCACTTGGTAACTTACTTCGGCGTCTCCATTGGAGATGTGTTGTCAAGGAAAGGAAGGACATTTGTGGACATTTGAATTATAACATCGTAATTATGGGGAACGCAAGACGTGATTCATAATTCATTTATGAAGTGACTTGGATGTTGGCTGTTGAGTGGTTTATGGTTGTTATAGCTAACTTAGCCCAACATACACTGATGATGATGATGATGATGATGATGATGATGATGATGATGACGATGACGATGACGATGACGAAGACGATGACGATGACGACGATGATGAATTGACATTGGAATGAAAATATTCCCTAAATAATTTTTACAACTTTACTTAGGAGGCTGCTCTAGTGCTTCTAATTTATTGTTAAGGCAAATGATGAACATGATGATGATGATGATGATGATGATGACGATGACGACGATGACGACGACGACGATGATGATAATAAGCATGTTTAAGTTTCAGTTCTTCAATTTTTCCTTTTCATGACCCATGAAATGCAGATGAAATAGAGTGAATCTCGGTGCGCGTAAGGTCGGTTGGAGAACTTAAAAGTAGAAAATCATCATCAACTTCTTCTTCAACAATCCAAGCAACAGAAACATTTTGTCTACAAAACTGTCAATGTCCAATAACGTCCGTAGATACGTCCAAACTCTCTCATGGTAACAAAGAAAGTTACTAAAACTAGAATAATAATAGTAATAATATTAATAATAATCATAACAATATTAATAATAATCATAATAACAATATTAATAATAATCATAATAATAATAATTAATAATAATCATAATAATAATAATTAATAATAGTAATAATAACGATAACAGAACCGTGAACCTTGGCAACCAGGTATACAATCCATCTCAGAATTGTGTGAAGTCTAGACCAACCCTCGACATTGCAAGAGTTTTTCTTACAAAAGAACTCAACAACTCAAGGACGCAGAATTACAAAACCTTTGTAAGACATGGGCTGTAATTTTGGAGGAAGGTGACCACGGAGGAACTCAAACAAACTTTGATGTTTCAACTGCGAAAACTGAAAAACAAAAGGCGGGAAAATCTCGTTTACAAAAACAATCGCAGGCGCTCAAATCGACGCTTTCAATTTGATTTTCTAGTTTTCGGACAAGGAAGGATTTTGAAGCAAAAACTCTGAAACTTTCCATTGGAGAAGTTCAAAGGAATGAGTTGATTTTTTCCACTCATCGTCTCCTGAGGATCGGATTTCCTCTGTTGCTGGAGTGGAAGGAAATGTTGGACTTATAAGTGGAAAAGAAATCATTCTGAATTATTTTAATTTGGTTCTTTTTTTCGCTTACTGTATTCATGTTTGTTAATGTATTTGATACAATAATATTCTTCTGAATTAATAATAACAATAATAATAATAATAATAATAATTAATCGAGGACGATAATTCAACGAATCGAAAATATTCCTCTCCTGACGATTCCATTACTAAAGCAGTTAATTGATACTTGGAGCGCTTCTAATTGTTGTCTAAGTTACTAAGTCAACAGACGATGTTTTGCGTGCGAGTTTCTTACGAGAACGTGCGTGAAACTCGAAGGAATCGCTCACCCTTTCAAAAGCACGACTCGTCTGCTTATTTGACTCGAGCAGTCGATTTGGGCGCGTGTTTCTTGTTGGTTCTCGTGCTGAAAGGAGGTGTTGAGTTAGGAATTACTTGCATCGGTTCCGAGCGGTCGTCCAACTCCAACTGGAGTAGCAGACAAGTTAATTTGCTGGACAGACTTTTCTGTCTGGTTGGTTAGTTAGGAAAAGCTGAATTCGTGGCAATAGGAGTACATTGGATTTATTTACCGAGATGTTCAAACTACCGCTCTTGGCCGTTTTGGGGAAATGCTTGAAAGTCGTTGGTTCGTGATCAAAGGAAAACTCACCTGGAAAAGTTCTGATCTTCCATTGTTGCTGTTGATTGTCGTTGTTGCTGTCGTTGCAAGTTGAT
>MPNW01001042.1:89701-100649 GCA_011800805.1 Hirudo medicinalis
AATGATGATGATGATGATGGTGATGATGATGATGGTGATGATGATGATGGTGATGATGATGATGATGGTGATGATGACGACGACGACTATGATGATGGTGATGATGACGACGACGACGATGATGATGGTGATGATGATGAAATGACGAAGAGTGAAAACAAATTAAACATGAGTATTTTCAATCCAAAAGCTAATTTCGTACAAACGTGACCGTGAAGTGGTTATTTTGGGAACACAGAAAGTTAATTACTATTAATATTATTTATATTAGAGACGAAAATAACATTTATGGAGAAGGAAGGATAGATGGATGGATGATTGAGTGAGTGACGAATGGATGGATGAGTGGGTAGACGGATGATGGATGGATGGCGGATGGATGGATTGCTGGAGTAGTGGATGATTAGATCAATGGATGGACGGACGGACGGACGGATGAAACTGGACTGGTGCATAAATCAATTTGCAGACTCCAAATTGCCTTCCATCATTCATGGAGAGTACACGTGAAAATATTTAAAACTTCAAAGAGCAATTCATGGCTTCGTTAACCACGGATGCCGGAGAAGAGCCCATTGAGTCCACTTGGTGATGATGGCGTTGATGATCAAGACCAACTTTGCCAGAGTCGTAGTCATCATCATCATCATCATCATCATCATCATCATCGTCGTCTTCATCGTCATCGTCATCGTCATCGTCGTCGTCATCACCATCATCGTCATCGTCATAATCGTCGTCGTCGTCGTCTTCGTCGTCATCATCATCATTGTCATCGTCATAATCGTCGTCGTCGTCGTCATCATCATCATCATCATCGTCACCGTTATCATAATCAGCATTAAGCTATGGGCAGTTGTTTTCATGTTGAAAATGGACCGTGGATTACGATCCATCCGATACGACCTGTACGATCGTACAGGTAAACAGCAGGTAAGTTCTCAGGTGTCGTGCGTGAGAACCGCCAAGGGAAGTCATGCTTTGAAATAATAAACTTATGCTTCCGTACTGATCGGTCATTAATAATATTAGTAACAGTGATGATGATGATGATGGTGGTGGTGATGATGATGAGGATGATAATGATGCTGATGATGATGATGATGCTACTGATGATGATGTTAATTAACATCTTCATCGTTGGTTCATGTGTAAAATAATTTCTTGGGAAAAATGTCATCTTTTAACTCTTAGTTTTAACTTGTTTTAATTATATTGTTAAATATATATTAATATATAATAATATATAATAATAACATCCTTATTAGTATTATAATTATTATTATTATCGATTGGTGAGTGGGTAGATGGGTAGTTGATAATTATTATAATTATTACATAATATATAGTATATATAATGATGTTATATAATAATAATAATAATAATAATAATAATAATAACAATAATAATAATAATAATAACAATAATAATAATAATAATAATAATAACAATAACAATATTAATAACAATAACAATATTAATAATAATAACAATAACAATAAATAAGCACCCACGATTCTTAAGGATGAGCAGATGTTGAGATGAGAATTTTTGTGACTCCACAATGTTTCAAACTGAACCATGCCTATTAAAATTATAAGACAATAACAACGACGACGACGATGGTGATTATGGTTATGATGATGATGATGGTGGTGGTGGTAATGATGATGACTATGCTGACGATGACGACGATGATTATGTTGACTTTGACGATGATGATGATTATGATTGTGTTGACGATGACGATATTATTGTTGATGCAAAGGATATGGTTATCATCGTCTGTTGAAGATGACGACGACGACGACGATGAGGACGAGGCATGTGGAATCTATCACTCAGTGAATCCTGGAAATTGTGCAAACGTCAAATATTTCATCATCATCATCGCCATCGTCATCATCATCATCATCGTCGTAGCCATCATCGCAATCATCAACTTCAACTTCATCATCATCATCATCATCACCACATATTTATAACTATAATTTTAGTAAAAATTGTATATAATATTAACAAAGATATTTAGATGATATAAAGAATATAAACAATTATAAATGATTACAATGGTAATAATAATAATATATTATCCATATTATAATTAGATATTATTATACATCATTGCATGTAATATAATAATTATATTATTGTGTAATAATTTAATAATAATTATGTAATTATAATTTAGAGGTGACCTTCAAAATACCGTCGCATCTGTTTCCGATCTCCGATGATTCACACTTGGATAATAAAAATTAATTAGCTCTCGCTCGTCTCTTTGAGTTTGATGACGTCGATGATGACGTCGATGATGATGATGATGATGAAGATGATGATGATGATGATGATGGTGATGATGATGATGGTGATGATGATGAAGAGGATGATGATGATGATGACGACGACGACGACGACAACGATGATGATGATGATTGTGATGATGGTGAAGAGGAGGATGATGATGATAACGATGATGGTAATGATTACGATGATGGAGACAATGGTGACGACGACGACGACGACGACGGTGTTGATGATGATGATAGTGTTCATAATGACTCTGGCAATCGACGTCAGAAATCTCAAATTATTTCCCGCCTTCCGCGGTCCACCAGATGGCCTAATGTGTCCCATGAAAGCTGATCCTCCTTCTTAAGTCGTTTCCAAGTCAATGGAGCGTGACTGATGACGCACCTTTCACGGATGAATGCGTTCGATGAATTTCAGAGGTGGCTGGATATTGTTGGTATTATCATGACGACGTCATGAGTAAGAGAATTGCAAATTTATTAGGCTAGTGAATTCCTTTTATTTTATTTTATTTGTTTCTTTAAATATTTTAAATCAATTTTTTTGTTAATTTAATTTGCATCATATTACAATTAAACTGTTTAATGTTTTAACGTCATATTTTCGATTATCGTTCGGGTTTCACGCTTCGTTGGTTTCTTCTGAAGAGTTTACATCGTTGTCACGTGCTGGAAATTAAATTAAATTAAGCATTTGTGTTAATTGAAAATTTAATTAAATTAGACTTTTGTGTTAATTGAAAATTTAATTAAATTGGACATTTGTGTTTTGCAGAAAAGTAATTGATTCTGATTTAGCAGAATATTGTTATTATTGAATATTGTAATTATGAATAATTATGTGTCAAACGGGAGGTCGTTTATAGGATATTTATATCTCCTGAGACCAGTGGAGGAAATAATTTCTCTGAATATGAAGATGGATTCAATCCCAATCTGAAGATCATTTCTCAAATGACAGGATGAATCCGTTCCAATTCAGTGGAGAAGAACGGGAGGTTCTGAAATGATTGAAGATTTTCCACAAACAATGACGAACGAA
This sequence comes from Hirudo medicinalis, assembly GCA_011800805.1. Lineage (NCBI taxonomy): Eukaryota > Metazoa > Annelida > Clitellata > Hirudinida > Hirudinidae > Hirudo > Hirudo medicinalis. Next base: position 93,057 of record MPNW01001042.1, read on the forward strand.
CATTTCAAGTCTTTCTGGTCACGTGTTTGTAAATTTCAACTCCTCATCTTGTACGAACCACACACGAAGGCATCCTGATCCACGGATTTGTCGATGCTTGGACTTAATTTTGGAGAGCCTCAGGAAAATGAGGCATTTTCATAAAAATTCTTGAAAGTGGATGAAATATGTTCAGCTGGAGTTGATGTGATATCCTGGCAGATCTTTTTCCAGCACTCACCTGGAAGGACTTGAAAGGGAGAAGGTTTGGCACAGGAATGCACTGCAGGTGCTCGTAGCGCGGAATTTCCTTGTTTTCTTTCCGCGCCTCGACAACATCAACAGCGTTTTAGAAATGTTTTGTTTTGTTTTTGCAATTTATTGGATGTTGTTGTTTGCTGTTTGTTTGTATTCAGACTTTCGTTTCAACTCATTTGAGTATTCAATGAAGCGTGCATATTTCAACCGCCCACGCGTGACCTCTTCAAATCTTAACCTCCACGAGGCACCGAGATACGAATCTTCAATTTTTCATCCGCTCGAAAGCGATCGAGCGTGACATTTTGAGGGTGCACTTTCGAAGATGCCCTCAAACTGATTTCTATTGGATGCAAACTGCCGATAAAATATCTATCGATCAAGATTCCTTTTCAATCCTCAGCGGACCATCGATTTCTTGTGGAAATAAATGATCGGAATCATTGGTCCGTGACCTCATTCGATAAATTTACGTCACGCTTGAATGGTAATCGCGACTTGGAATTTGAGTCTCCATTTCAATGGGGCTGAACTGGTGGAAAAGTGTGACACGTGATCAAATCCGAATCACCACGAATTTATTGCTGAGTTTTTTTTAGTTTAAAAAATGTTTTCTCAGATCATCAGTTATTCGACGTGCAAACGTGGTTTATTCTTAGTTTATTCTCCGAGACTCACAACGAGTGGCTTGAGTGGTTCAATGATTTCTTGGATGATTAGCGATTTATATTATTTTGATTATTAATTAGTTATTTCAACGAAAACGCAGATATTCAGCCACTGGAAATGGAGCTGAATTGTCTTAAAATAAACGTCTGTCCCTCCCAATCGATTGGAAGTTTAACTTCTAATAAAATATGGAAAATAAAAACAAAATGAAACTCTAAGAAACTGCTCCAAAAACATGCGAACGAAGGACCTCAAGTAGCAGTATTTGGGTGAGAACAGCCCATGAGACCCATGAGAAAGACTGTCGCCAAATGCATTGAGTGGCAATTTGTGGTTGTAAATGTTCTCACTGAACCTTCTTTCATCGCAACGAATCAGCAACCAACTCTTTTGAGGACTCCCGACTTTAAGCCACTGAAAATGATTATTTGAGAGGAAGTCTTGAGAATTTGCTCGTGGACGGCGTCTGAGGAGCTGCTCAATTCACTCGAATTCGTCGCAGGATTTCGAAGGGTTTCACTTTCGAGTTCACTTCGAAGTCCGAGTGAAGGAAAGTATTTCTTGTTGACTTATTTCAGCTGCTGGAGATGACTTTGCAACTCGTGATGCTCGAATGTGACTTCGTGAGACGAATTTGTTGGGAATTTAAGCGTTCCAACCGAGGATGAAATTGAAATGAATTTAATTTCGCTGGTGGTCGTTGGTGGTCCGATGCTGATCGGTCGACGGTTGAACTTTTTGAACTTTTGACCTTATTGAACTTGTGAAGCTATTGATCTTTTGAACTTTAAAAAATTTACAGAAATTCAAATTAATTCTCTTCTGACTTTCCTAGGAAGATTACGATAGCGGCTTTTGGATTTATCGACTCTTTGCTATGGACACTGTAACCGTGGAGACCAACTTTGTTGCTAAGGATGTCTTCAATTGTATCTTGGATTGTTGTTTCTTTGTTTTCATTATTTTCTATCGCAGGATGTGTGTTTCTTGGTTGTGAACGGATGTGTGAAATGTGTGCATCACCGTCTGCTTCAACAAAAGCAACAAATTTAACTGTTGATATTTTGCACCAAGTTCATATTTTTGGTTGCACCGACCTCTTGACAAGTTGTGACAACGGGAGTGAATTCTGATTTCCTCTGATTCAGCTGTTTGTAATTTTGCTACGAGCGCTCGAGTACTTTTCATTTCCCACTTTATATTTGCAATTTGTATTCGATTGTCGCATATTACCAGATATTTTAGTTTGAGGTATTCAATGACAAGAATAACCGACAAATGAAATTTTATAAATTAAATTTATCATTTCTGAAGCCACGTCTGACTCTGTAACCTCTTTAATGTAACATTAATGTAACATTGCAGTTAATTCCTTCCATCTTTACAAACTTACAACATCCTCAACTTCTGACAAATCTAATTACATCCTATAATTATAACAATCTAACCACGACATCGTACATTTAGTTGATCTTTTGGGTGCCTTATGGATCCGCATCAGAGGTGACCGCACTGCAGCTACCCAACCATTTATATAGCGCTCTGTAAATACGTACTACCTCGGTCGTTCAAGCTGGGTTTCGAACGCGAAACCTAACGACTGCTGCTTTTTACCGCCGCGTGCAGGAACTCAGCCCTCTGAGCCATTACCATGGCAACAATTCACACTCTGGAAGCATTATTTCCATCTTTTTGATCCAACTTTGTTCCCGTGTTTTGAAGACGCGTTTTTGTTCCTCGCGAGGAAGTTTTCCGAGCACAACAACTTTCTTGATTCTCTCCTCAGGGAATTTGTGTCTCATTTCCGATGTTATCTTCGTAATCTTTAGTAATTACCGCCTTAAAATAATATTTTGTTAATATTTTTTGAGGGAAAGGTGGAATGTTGTCTGCGCTGAGAAGCGAACTGCCAATAAACAATCGATTCATGCTTACAATGGCGAAACTAAAAAGATCTCAAATTAATACATTTCTTTGCAAACGAATATTTTTATTTGAATTTGCATCTGTTTGACGAATCTATTTTCCTTTCCTTTTACAGTTTTGATTACAAAAAAAGTGGCTTTGAAAGTGGATTGTCGTGAAGTCAGACGAATCAGTTTTAGTAATTGTGGCGGATTAAACTGATTTAAAAGTTTAAATGAGAATTAAATGTCCTATAAATAGCTTATTTTTGCCTAAATTTATTTGTATTTGTATTCGTGAACTCCAATCTTCTTTCTTTTCATTGTTTTCATTTTTTTACAATTTCTATTTTTATCATTTATTATTTAATTAATACATAAATAATTATATTTAAATCATGAAATTATATTTTGAAAATCTTATTTATTATATTAAATTATGTTTTAAAAATATATTTATTCTGATAAATTATTAATTCTGAATGAAAAATCAACTCAAAGTGTAAGACGTGTCTGATGACGCATCAAACATCCGGTTATTCATCACTGAATGATTTAAATAAATACTTTAATTTAAGACCTTAATTACGAAAATAAATTTAAATTAATCAGTAATATAAATCAGTTCTAATTATTCGTGGAATTAAAAATAACAGCGACAACAACAATAATAACGACAACAACAGCAATAATGTAATTAATCGTAACGGTTTTATAATAATAGTAATAATAATAATAACAACAATAATAATATAATAATAATAATAATAATATAATAACAACAATAATAATATAATAATAATAATAATAATAATGTTCGATTTACTTAGGTTCGCTTCGTTCTGAATCCAAGTTGAAATCCAGCAGCTTCAACTTTTAGCTGACGACTTTCACTCAAGAAATATTACTTGTGCAAATTCATTAGTTAACTCATTAACATATTAACTCATTAAAATATTAACTCATTAAAATATTAACTCATTAACATATTAACTCATTAACATATTAACTCAATAACTTATTAACTCATAAGCATATTAACTCGATAATTCGTTGATTTTGTTATGTTTTCGTTAAATTAGAAATTCACTGACTCACTAGCCAATTCCTTCACCAGCTCGAAGCATTCGGGACCCTGATTTCGAAGTCTTTGGCACGCTTCTTTGTCACGGTTAAGGATGTTTTTCGGCATAGGAAGACAGTTTTTGTTGTGTGCAGAGAAGATGAAACACTGAATCTCCAGACATATCGTGCGTGTACAAATGATTGTTGTCGCTTTGTCCGTCAGTACAAATGTTCTTAATTGTCTTCCTATCTAGTGAAATTACACGCGTGCAGAACGAACACACGGTTGGAAGGCTTGGCTTCCATTCAAAGGTTTTGTACTTTAAAAGTACTCAATTTTTGTACTTAGAAATTGGACGTCGATTCGAAAGAGAAGCGACATTTTTACTGGGTTTGTGATGCAATAAGCTTGCTTCCCTTCGAGGTATACATCCATCCAGCTGTTATCGTTGATAATAAATGAGCAGAAATCACAATGGCATCGTTCAGTACAGCCGTCTTTGTCGAATTGTACGTGATGATGTGAGAGAATTCATTTTCAACTGGAAACAGGAGGCTGAAGATAAATTCGTATGTTCGAAGTAGTTCTAACTTGGAACTTTTGAGCGATACTCAATCTACAGTGTTGTTCTCAAATAGATAGGTTTATTTGAGTAATCTTAGAATTAATCTTGAGTGAAACAAAACCATGCAATTGTACTTCCATGGTAGAGTTGCACATTGTACTTATGCTGTACAGGTGATAATTTCAAAAAGTTTTAGTAGAATGAATGGTTTTAGATCTTACTTAGGATCACCAAAAGTCTGCATAATATCTGTAATGGAATAATCTTGTGTTAACAGAATTAAAGGAAGAATTTTGAAATAATCAAATAGTTTGGCGTTGATAATAGGTAAAAAATAAGTATTTTTGCCAACAAAAACCACCCATCTGAAGAGTTCAACAAAGAAATGTCATTTTAAGAGAGGAAACACTTTTGTCAAAATATTTAATATAATTTCAGGAATATTCATAATTTCAGAAATATTCATAATTTCAGAAATATTTACAAATCCTCAAATATTGGTTTCAAACTTTCACTGAAAACGTCGGAAACAAACAATGTTTCTCCGATTGTTTCCCGCCAAAACAAATAATTAATTAACAGGTAAACAAATAATTAATTAATTGGTAAAGAAATAATTAATTAATTGATAAACAAATAATTAATTAATTGACAAACAAATAATTAATTAATTGATAAACAAATAATTAATTAATTGATAAACAAATAATTAATTAATTGGTAAACAAATAATTAATTAATTGATAAACAAATACCAATCGTTTGGAATTAACAGTAATTATTACTTTAATGAATTAACAACTACAATATTATTATTAATATAATAAAAAAAATATTATTATTATGACTATTATACTTATTAGTATTGCAATTATTATTATTATTATTATTATTATTATTATATTATTTATAATATCAATGTTGTTACAGTATTTAATAACTTTTCAACTTGAAGGTTTAAAATGATTATTATTTCAATCTTCTTAAATGCAGTTAGTTCAAAATTAAATAGTATTTACAAGACAAATCGTTCAAAATATTATCAACATCACATAGAAATAGGTTCACAAAAGCAGATTGAAAAAGATACGACTGAAGACTTGAAAATGAAAATAACAAGATACGAGATTAGAATCTGATAAAATAGAATGAGCGATATTCGAAATGATTACGACGCAAGCAACAACATCCTCCATCGTGCAACAGGTACATCGGCAAATTGGTTCTTAAACAATCATCTTCATCTCCAAAAAAAACCAACGAACGAAGCGCCCTCAGACGACAAATGTTTTAATTTTTAGATCACACAAACATCGGCAGGACGTGGAAACTCTGGAACTTCTGCTCCTTCTTCTTCTTCTCCGGTTTCTCTTCCCTTCCGAGCTGGATCAGAAGTAGGGGAAGATTTCCAGCCGACGAACGCCTCTTGTGCCTCAGGGTGTCCCCGATGTTTTCCAGACTGGAAAGTGTGGAGTCGTCCTCGTGCGACCTTTGGCCGTTTGGCCAGTCTTTACCAGACCTATTTTTGTGCTCCTTCAGCAACTTGGTCTTGTCTCCTTCTGATTGGTCTGCAGATTGTGAGGGTGTCGTGCTCAATTCACTGTCCTGGTGTTGAAGTTGTCTTCTGTTAGAGTCTCCGGGTTCGACTCCGAGCTTTTCCTGACTCGATTTCAGAGGCTGGAGAATCGAGAGGAGATGATGGCACTGTTGCTGTTGTTGCTGAGGTTGTTGCTGATGGTTGTGGTGCTGATGATGATGTTTGTCGTTGGTAGAATTTTTCGAGGAGAGAAAGTGACGAGGAAGAGTGTGATGCTGTACGTGAGGAAACGCCTGGTGCTGGAGGGAGTGGCGATGGTGGTCCACGTGCTGGAGACTGCAGAGCTGTTCGCTGTATCTTTTCGGAGGCTTGCTGAGGTCACACACAACGCTGCCGTAACCGATGCCCCGCGTCTGATCGAGTAGCGTCAAGGTCGTCGACACGGGGTAAAGGTCATGCCTGAAAGAAGGCATGCGGCAAGGAGGGTGTGACCCTGGACCTTCGGTAAACTCTTCCTCCTCCTGGCGACCGCAGAAGGTCAACCTTCGTCTTTTCGTCTCGTGCCTCAGGAAGAGGATGACGCAGATGAACACCACCAGTCCTGGCCACAACATGCTGTGGATGACGTCCCACTTGCTGTACACCTGCGATTGGGGACGTTTGGAGATGACATACGGTGATGATGATGATGATGATGATGATGATGATGATGATGATGATGATGATGATGAATTTAATCGATTTAAATAAGAAATTTTTAATGATATAAGTATCATTGATGTAAGTAAGCCATTATTATATCTTTGAAATATTTGACAAATTGTAAGAACTCCATTGTGTCGGAGTTCAATGTGATTGTTAAAATAATGTTCATGTTGAGGTCATTGCAATGTAATTACCAATAGTATTATATTATCTTTTAAACTCAAAAGACAATTTCACCGACAGCATTTCTATTATTTAAAAGAAAAATAAAAACATTTTTCGTTAAAATCTTTAAAGAAAAATTGATGATGCTTTGAATTTTCAAACTTTCGAAAACCACGTTCATAAATTTTCACTTGTAATCGTTCCAGGGAATTTTCTGGAGAATCATGTGCCTGGAACTCGTGTAATCTGATTGAGTCGAACGTCTCCATCTCTACCATCATCATCATCATCGTCATCATCGTCATCATCATCACCAGCATTAGCATCATCAGTGCCATTGTCATTTTAATATTCTTGCATCATCATCATCGCCATCATCATCATCATCATCAACACCACTAGCATCATTATCATCATCAACATGCCAAAGATAAGAGGGACTTTCCGTTGTCGAAATTCTTTTGGGAACTGAAATTCTTTTTGTGTCCTCGATGGATGGTTTGGTGTCATCGAATAATAACAGTCAATATTATAAGATATTATCATAATTACAAACAATATAATAAAATTACATTTTAATTAATATTATAATCATAACCATCATTCGCCGAACGAAACCGAAACAGGCTGACATAAAAAGAATTACGATAATGAAAAAAATAGAAGCCCTGTATGCTGCTAAAACAGATAATACCGCTAAAACCGATAATACGGCTTTAACGCAACAAATCGCAGCCGAAAAAAG
>MPNW01001043.1:10860-31758 GCA_011800805.1 Hirudo medicinalis
TATTATTATTATTATTATTATTATTATTATTATTATTATTATTATTATTATTATTATTATTATTATTATTATTATTATTATTATTATTATTATTATAACCCCAAGATCAAGTAAGCCGTAGAAGTTAACTTTGATTCTAATAAACTGAACTTCTCTGAAAATCTAGATTTTACACATGGCAGACATTTTCATGGAATATTAAATGTAGAGATGAAAATATTTCGTTGGTTATTTGGTTAGAAATCACATAAAGTTAGTGATTTGCACCTTCCTGATAAACACAGCGGCAACACAGGCTTTACTAAAAATTCTAATAATATAATATTATTATAATAATATAATATCAGTATTTATTCTAATAATATAATGTAATCTAATAATGTATAATAAATACAAAAACAACAACAACAACAACAACAACGGTAACAACTGTAGTCATCACTAACAATAATTATAATAATATTATTATTATTAAACGTATGAATCACAACAATAACAAAGATTCGATATTCATATTCACGCAACAAAGATTCGATATTCATATTCACATTCATATACATTCACCTGAGACAACTCTAAGACGATAGTGTCATGAAGACACAGGTGACATAAGACATTGTTGGAGTAAATGCGAACATAAATTTCCTTTTCAATCTCGGTCCTTGGATTTCTGATTCGTGTCATTACGTCACTTCTCGGTGTCCTTATTTTTCTTTCTGGATTTGCCCATAATTTTGCCTCCGCGTTATTATTATTATTATTATTACTATTATTATTATTATTATAAAGTCAGTACATCATTATTAAGCTGTCTGGTTAATAATGATGATGATGATGATGATGACGACGACGACGACGACGATGATGGTGATGATAATTTGATTTCTGCTGTTATGGCTTTATTGATTCTACACTTCTCTTTGATGGGGAATGTCCTAATTGGCCACTTAGAGAGGAAACAGTTTTACTTTGGAAAGGGGGCTTTTCAGTGCTCTTTTCATCTGCTTATTTCCGACCAACTCTACATTTAGTGGTCAATCCTTAACTGGTTATAATCCTTAACTTTTTTATAAAGTTGGTGATTACGCTTCGAGTGACTAAGTCTTGAGTTTAATGTATTAATGCCTATCGGGAGATATGGTATGGTATGGTATGGTATAATATATGATATGACATGACATGACATGACATGACATGACATGACATAACATAACATAACATAACATAACATAATATAACATAACATAATATAATAATAATTTGAATGATAAATTAAGCGTTACTTTATAAGGATACTTAACCAAAAGGGCTTCCATCTACAAAAGCTCAACCGTCATTGAAGTAACACACGGCCTAATGGCAGCACGGGTTCGTACCTCGCTGGGGGAGTACCGCCCTGATCGTCAAGTTGTGTAACGGACGTAAATGCGTACAAGCACATCGAGTTAAAAGTAGGTCCCTCGACAATTACGATTACAATTACAACTACAATTACAATTACAATTACAATTACATTTACAATTACAATTACAATTACAATTACAATTGCAATTACATTTACATTTACAATTGCAGGGAATATCTCGGCCAAAGTTTTGCCACATTTTGACCCAAGTATTTTCATTGGGGGTGAATCGTTAGCGATTTAGTGAAGCGATTTGAGAGCAACCATCAAAATGAGATTTATAATTATGCACGTCCTATTCCTACTTTGACGACATCAACCCAATCCACGATTTAGACTTGATGTGCAAGTAAGCCATCAATTTCAACATCATCGTCATCATCATTATAGTCGTCGTCGTCGTCGTCGTCATCAACATCATCATCATCATCATCATCATCATCATCATCATCATCATCATCATCATCATCATCATCATCATCATCATCATCATCATCATCATCATCATCATCATCATCATCATCATCATCATCATCATCATCATCATCATCATCATCATCATCATCATCATCGTCATCGTCGTCGTCGTCGTCGTCATCATCACCACCACTATCGTCATCCGAGTTTTAGAAGGATATGAAGAGAAATAATCAGATGCGTAGTGCAGGGTCGAGGTGATGATGTCATTGATGATGATGGTTGATGATGATGTTGACGACGACGACGACGATGATGATGATGATGAGTGATGAGTGAGTATCAAATTGTGGTCCATTCGTGATTCTGAGGCAATCACATTACATTCATCACATTAATTGTTCAGATGTTCAAATGAATAAGTGACAGATAAGCAGATGAATTGGCTTTAGTCTGAATACTGAAAACTAGAGACATCATCATCATCATCATCATCGTCATCGTCGTCGTCATCATCGTCGTCGTCGTCGTCGTCGTCCTCATCATCATCTAATTGTTTTGTTCAAAGTGGATAATATAAATATTTGTAAGACCTGAACAGATTTACAATAAAAGGCAATCAATTAGCGACCTAATGTTTGTTTGATTAGATCACAAGCTTTAGATTCATAATATCGATTTAAACTTATAAATATGTAAATGTAGTTCATTTATGTAGCGCCAAATGCATAGCGTCGGAGGCGCATTTTTTTAACCATTTATATAGCGCCCATTCCCATTGAGGCAGTGCAAGCTGGGTTTCGAACACGACACATTACGGCACGACACGACACGACACGTCACGACATTATAAGCAACAACAAAAAACATTTAGTAATAATTTCAGTAATTTAGTAACAATTCAGTAATTTATTCCGAAATTCCAAAATCATCATCAAAACAACAAAATAGTCTGCCGAAGGCAAATCATGCTGGAACTTCTCTCGGATGTTGAGAGAGTAAATATGAATGATATGATTAAATATAATATAATAATAGTATTGAATATCATATAATAATATAATTGGATATAATAAAATTGATTATTATGTAATAATATAATAATGTAATTGGATATTATATAATAATATAATCCAGTGATTCACACGATGTTCGTAAAGCGTTTAGCATATTTTGTCTGCCTTCTAGTTATTCCGGCTTCTCAGAACTCTCGCCAACAAAAGGTGAACTTGGTAAGAGACCAATTTCGACGAAATCGGAGAAAACAAAAATCAACAGATCACTCGAAAGAATGGAGAACGATTCGCAATAGTTCGAAAAATAATTAAAGATCAAATTGAACAAAAGTTAGGCTAAAATATTTATAACATTTATCCTAGCTTAACATTCGTCAATAAACACCAATCTTAGACCAAAACGTAGTGCTAGAATTGTCTGCGGAGCGCAGCATGTTTGACTAACCGTGATCTCTGAAACGTAGCTCTCGAAAATGGTCGGTATGTACTTCTCTGGGAATTCGTTTTTCGTGAAAGCAATGAGGAGGCAGGTCTTTCCACACGTTCCATCTCCGACGACGACCAGTTTCTTCCTGGCAGCTTCTCTATTAACTTGTTTGCTCATGGTTCTCGGGCTTTCCGGAATGACTGACTTGCCGTTCGAATACTCCTAGGATGGTTATATGATGTTCTTCTTGCTGGGATAACTAGAGTGACAAGTAATCGTGTAACTAGATGCTTTAAAACAAGTAGTCTTCGATGGCGATTTCTCTAAAGCGAAGTTTAAAACTAAAGTTTAGGTAAAGAAGATAACCACACAAGATTTGGAAACATAAGAATTATTTTATCACGAGATTTCCTACGTGACAAATTATTCAACTTTCCTTTACTGAACCTTTTTCAATTACTGGCCAATACCTCAGACTCTAATTGCCAGCCGAGCTAGCCAAGCTCCTGCTCTGTGAGCCCGTGTTAATTATCTTTCTGGGCTTGACGATAATATTTAATTTAGTGGAAATGATGTTTGATTAGAGTTTTATCTGTCGTAGTATTAGTAGAAACTTTGGAGACGTCATGGCCGCAAAATCTTATTTCACAGGTTAAAAAGGATGGTTTTTAATTTTAATGCAATCGCATGGTTTTCATTTTCTGGCGAATCGTGTTGCGAATACATCCGTATCTACTTTTTAAAAAAATTTCAAAAAATGTATTTCAAAAATTAATTTAGAATTATTTAAAATATACGAAATTTATTAAACTAATTTTGTTGCATTTATTGTCTTAATTACTTTTACCTTTAGGCAGAAACATTATGCAAGAAATGCAAACAAACTATAATTTTTTATCTTGGTATTACTGGCATTATTTACTGCAAAAATATTTTCAAAAATTATGAAATTATTAGATAAAGCTTTTAAAATATTTATTCCAAGCCTACCGATTATTCATAAAAAAAAAGCTGTATGAAACTTTAACGAAGTCAAATAAAATCATTTCAACACAAAATTGGCTTCTAAAAAACTAGAATTATTTTGTTTTAACATACGTTCAGCAAATAATTTGAACAACAAAGTGAAGCCACAGATAAATGGTTACTAATGAGATTAAAGTAGAACAGGCGATGTGGCTCGATGTCTTGCACCTTGTCACTGCATGTGCTTCTCTCATCGCGAGATTCGGGCTCAAAGTTTCTCGTTGTTTAAGTGGACGATCGGTAATTGACCTTCCGACTGTTGCATCATTTCTTGATAATTAAAATTAAAAGCGATTTGTGGGGGTAAGATGGTTTAGTTGCGTTTCGATTTTAAGCGGCTTAAGCCACGCTACATGTGGTCTAAGCTCGAGGTGGAACTAGCCATCCTCATGTGGTAGACTGTTTTGCTAATCGTCTAATATTATTTGAAGGACCTGGGCAATAAGAAATAAAATAAAGACTCATCCAATTGATTTGAGAAAACCGCTTAATTGTGAGTTGGATTTTGTTAATTATTCGTTGATTCTAAACTTTATCACTTATTTTTCTAACACCTTAGGAATAAAATTTTTTAAGACTGATAAATTGCTAGCAGACAAGGGTGGATGTAGTCAGAAAAAAAGTATAAACATGGAGATTTGTGCAAAATGTCTTTGGTGTTTTCCCAACTTTTTTGCCATATGCTTATTAGTCAGTTCGCTACACATTCCATTCTTACTACATATTGCAAACATAAATTATTTAAAAATCGACGATGTGGCAATAATCTCACCAATGATTAATGATAATTATAATGAACTTTTGGAATTAATTTGAATGCATGGAAAACTTTGAATGTCCACTTCTGAACTACGAAAATGTGATGTGTTGTTATCGTTTGACATTATCAGTCTCTATCACATAATTAGTTGACTTTATTGATGATAATGATTTCATTTGGTTGGATTTTTAAACATTATGGTTCACATTTTTCTTCATTTTAAACAAGAATCCATTATTTGTTTGAAGTCCTTGATGTTGAGCTGAGTTTGAAAGTTAATCATAAAGTTATATTGGTGCATTTCATGCAGCAGATTGTTGGAACACATTTGCAATAGTTGTAGCTAATGTTGGATGAATATTCTATTTTGAACGTTGACGTGATTTAACTTTGTAAGCATTACATTATTGATTTGTTGCTAGATCATCGATCAGATTTTATTTGCGTTATTTGCATGCTCGCATCATTACAGGCATCTGCCAGCATCCGACGTGCACGACCGTGCACAGACTCATTGATTTTTTTTTGTAACTCTGTCGCGAATGTGTATTTGTGGATTTTTGTAATTCGTAAACAAGATTTACGAACAAATAACTGAACCCACATGTTATTCACAGATTGGCATGTTTTTCATAGCATGAATATTTTGTTATGCTAATGTCAGAATGTCGAAATATTATCGTCAATTGACATTCGTATCGTTCGCAGTGCAACGACTAAACATCCTCTAAATGTCATTCCACTTGTTTTTCCAAATCACGTTGCAAAAAATTCTGTACTGGTTCAAGCGTTCATAATAAATTTCTTGAATTGCTCCTAAATCTCGACCTTCGAGCAGACGATCGTGCACATTGTTTGGCTCCTGTTAGAACTTGTAGACAAAATTGCACCTTTTTGTACCCATTGTGTAATCTGACGCTCGTCTTTGTAGCTTGAGAAGTTCTGAGTTGAGTGGTTGATCGTAAATTAATTAGTTAACTTGTAAGGAGTTTAAGTACTTTGTAGTACTTTGTTAAGTAGTTTGTACCTTGAAAGGCAATGACATCATCAAATGATTTGTTTTTGGATCAAAACACACATTGAACAACAATGTAAACGACAAAACAACAACAACAATGTACACAATAAAACAACAATGTAAACGACAAAACAACAACAACAATGTAAACAGCAAAACAACAACAACAACAACAATTCAAACAGCAAAACAACTTTCAATAGGAAGTAAAAATAAGTCACAGTAGGAGGTCTCTCTTCATTCTAATTTAAGAATGAGGTTGAATTTTATGAATGCCATTGTCGTCGAGATGTGTGCCTTCAAAAGCATGACATTTTACAAAGGCTCGATTGAAAGGGCCACTTCTATACGACCGCACGATCGTCGACAATCATTTCGGGGCTTCGTTCGTTCCTTCGTTCATCAACTCGTTCTCTCGTTCCAGATGAGTAACGAGGAAGCCTACTCCCCCGATCCCGAGGTGCTGTGGCGGCCGTCCGACGAACTCCTCGGGAGAGCGAACGTGAAAGAGTTCTGCCGGCACGTCCGCGAGAAGTACGGAGTGAATTTAGGTCGGGTCAATGGAATCTTGATGGCCACTCGACCGGGTCGTAACCTTGAACATAATTTTTTAATCAGACGGGTACGCGGACCTCTACGATTGGTCGGTTCGAAACTATGCCGAATTCTGGGAGGAGGTCTGGAACTTTTGTGGGGTCGTCCACTCTAAAGGCTACGAATGTGTAAGTTGGAGGCCATGAATTTGACGTCAACGATGACTATTGTGATGATGACTATTACGATGATGACAATGGCTATTATGATGATGACGATGGTTATTACGATGATGACGATGACTATTATGATGATGATGACGATGGCTATTACGATGATGACGATGGCTATTATGATGATGACTATTAAAATGATGACGATGACTATTATGATGATGACTGTTACGATGATGATGACGATGGCGGACAGGTTGTGGACAAAACGAAAGGCATATCGGACATTCCTGAATGGTTCAGAGGGAGCAGACTCAACTTTGCCGAAAACCTGCTCCGTTGCCAAGACAACAAGGTCGCCATCTACTCAACAGGTGTGATCATCGTCACCGCCACGATCATTATAAAGCAGTAACAACAGCATTATTGCCATTATCATCGCATCCTTGTTATCATGAATCTTCATTGTCATATCATCACTATCATCTTCATCATCATCATCATCATCATCATCAAAAACTTAATACTCTCAACAGTGGAAGGATGTCAGGAGATCAGAGAGAGAACGTTCGTCGACCTGAGGAGCAACGTGAGGAAATATGCGGCCTCCATGAGGGCCCTCGGGATCCGGGCGGGAGACAGGGTCGTAGGTAGGAAGCCTTCGACTCCGTCGGGCGGCAGACAATTTCACTCTGCTTCTGCTCGGCTTTCGTTTTTCATTCGTCCTACGGCCGATAGAATTTTGAATCGCAATTTTTCTTTGTTCTCCTCGAAGGCTACTTGCCCAACAGCATCGAGGCCGTCGAAGCCATGCTCGCTGCCGCCTCGGTCGGTGCCGTCTGGAGCAGTTGCTCTCCCGAGTTCGGCGTTTCGGTGAGTGAAGCGAATGGACGCGGACCAAGATTCATTTGACACGAGTCGAATTGCTTTTAGTGAAGTTTTCTAAAAAAAAAAAGAAAGAATTGAAAGGACAAACGAATTCAATTCGTGCAAATACTGTTCGAGCGAATTTGAAATCACTTGAAGTCGTTTGTTTTTTTAGGCGGTGCTGGAGAGGTTCAGTCAGATCAAGCCCAAGTTGATCTTCTCCGTCAATGCGGTCACCTACAACGGCAAGCAGCACGACCAGATGGCCAAGCTGCAGCAAGTGACCTTGGGTTGGTCACCTTGAAAAATAAATAAATAAAAAAGTAATTTATTTTCTGGACCACGGTGGTCGGCCAAATGGGCGAGCGGTCGAGAGGTTCAATGTCCCGGGTTTGAGTCGGCATTACTTGATCGACACTTCCTTCCGCAAGGGACCTTCATTCGATAGTGATTGACTCTACGACATTGAAGAGTTCGTTGACCTTTTCCAGGCCTCCCTGACCTCCTTGGTGTTGTGGTCGTTCCCTACCTGGCCAAGCAACTGGACCTCACAAGTCTTCCCAATGGGTGGGGATGACAATGTCATTACGTCCGACGAATAAATCATGACGATGATGTTGGTGACTAACTAATGTGTTGACATATTACTGACAAATGTGATGTGATGAATAAATTGTGGTGATGACGACGACGACGATGATGATAGTAATGATTCCATCGCCACCCGTACAGCTTCCTCCTCAGTGAGTTCCTTGAGAAGGGAAGGAATCCGTCCGACGGGTCGTACCCCCCTCTGGAGTTCGAGCAGCTCCCCTTCAACCACCCTCTCTTCATCATGTACAGCTCTGGAACCACGGGCACCCCCAAGTGCATGGTTCACTCTGCCGGGGTAGGTGTGGCATGCCCTCGATGAGGGCTTAGGGACGACGGACACTGCATTCGATTTTTAGTTGCACAGCAAAATTGTGCCGTATTATATTTTATTCGTGTGACGACGACGAAGATGGTGATGATGATGGTGGTGGTGATGATGATGATGATGATGATGATTACAGGGCACCTTGCTAAAGCATCTGGAGGAACACATTCTCCAGAGTAACATGAATAGCGATGACATCATGATGTACTTCACAACTGTGAGTTTTGATGTTGATGAAGATGCTGTTGATGATGCTGGCGACGATGATGATGATGATTACAAATCTGACTGACAATGTTTTCAGACTGGTTGGATGATGTGGAACTGGTCGGTGTCCACGCTGGCGGTTGGCTCGTCGATCGTCTGCTACGATGGATCGCCTCTCGTCCCCAATGAAAATGTGCTGTGGGATCTTGTGGAGAGACTCAGGTTTGGGCTGGTGATGATGTTAATTATAATGGTAATGTTGGTTTTGATAAAAGATTACTGTTGAGGATGGTGGCAGTGATGGTGGCAACGTTCAATTCTCTTTGACGTGATGTCGAAGATGATGATGATGACAACATTCAATTTTCCTTTTTTTTTGTGACGTTGAAGATGATGACGATGATATTCCATTCAGGGTGACCATACTCGGCACAGGAGCAAAGTGGCTGTCAGTTTTGGAGGAGAGAGGAGCCACTCCAGGTGAGTGACGAACATTGGTAACTGGAGAAGTGATGGGCAAAAGCCAACTCGCAAGCAGCGAGTGATTTTTTCATCGATTTTCCAGGGTAATGGTTAGGGTTAGTGGTACTGGCAGCAACATTTGGGACTTGTAAGGAGTTGGTTTTGACCGTTACTTTGCCAGCGTACACGAACATCCGCCATACGTCCCCTCGTCATTTTTCCATCCTTCCAATCTAGGTAAATCGCACGACCTCAGCTCCTTGCACACCATCCTCTCGACCGGCTCGCCTCTGAAACCTCAGAGTTTCAGTTACGTCTACAAGGAGATCAAGCGTGACCTCGTTCTCGGTTCGATAACAGGTGGCACTGACATCATAGCCTGCTTTGCTGGGCTCACCTGCACCCTACCTGTGCACAGGGGAGAGATACAGACCATCTTTCTGGGCATGGCTGTTGAGAGCTGGGATGAAGATGGTTGGTGATGTTGATGATGATGATATGAGTCACAACCATGACTGCCATAGTGATGGTGATGATGGATGTGGTGATTGTGTTCAGTTTGCTGATGCTCCAGCGATGGCCACAACGATAACTTGGCAAAGTAATTTTAGCATTTTGCAAGATTTATTGGTTATTTATTCTCTAACATTGTCATCATCATCATCATCATTTCCTCTTCAGGCAAGCCAGTGGTCGGCGAGAGGGGTGAGTTGGTCTGCACCAAGCCCTTCCCCAGCATGCCCGTGCACTTTCTCAACGACCCGGAGGGAAAGAAGTACAAGGCCGCTTACTTTGACAAGTTCCCAGGTGATGATGATTATGATGATGATGACGTGGATTATTACGATGATGAAGTTAAGTGCTATTGTGAGGGCAATGATGATCTCAATCCTGGTGATTGCTACAACAGATGGCAGCAACTTATTATTTTAGTTAATAATAATAATAACAATAATGATAATAATTAATAAGTTAAGGAAGCTTTGAGATTTTGTTAAATTATAAACGTGATGAAAAATATGAGAGATGTTTTTCCAAATTGTTTAATGAATCATTTCCACTTATAAATATTTGTGCGTGTGTGTGTTAATTAACGATTATAAATATTTAGTAGTAGTAGTATTTTATTAATGTCCTCAGCATAACGTGATGAATAGGACAAAAATTAAAATTATTAATATTAATTATAAATATTAAAATTATTAAATTACAAATATTTGTCGCATTATTAATATTAATTCATCTGCAGGTGTTTGGGCTCATGGTGACTTTTGCCTCATCAATCCCAACACTGGTGGCATTTGGATGCTTGGGAGGAGGTCAGTATATCCAGCAGCTAGCCAATTAGAATGTCAATGGACTAATTTGCATATTAACGGTTTGATTAGCATGCCAATAAGTCGGTTGTCTTGAATAAATTATCTTAATTAAGCCATTCCAAAGTTTTAACGATTGTTAATAACCGAACATTGTCTGTGTGTCACGTGACGACCGACCTAATGTCTTATTTTGACGTCCAGTGACGGAACTTTGAACCCTGGTGGCGTCAGATTTGGAAGTGCCGAGATCTACCATGTCGGTGAGTGGTAGTGGCAGATATAATATAACTACTACTTTTGTTAAAGCCTTTAAAGCCTGTAGCTACGAACTTTATTTCAACATACTGTTGTCGTCACCATCATCATCATTCCAGTGGAAAGCTTCAAGGAGATCTCAGACAGCCTCTGTGTTGCCCAGAAGAGCAAGGATGGCATGGATGAGAGGGTCGTCCTCTTCCTCAAAATGGTCCCCGACATCGAGTTGACTCCTGACCTCATCAAGCAGGTGCAGGCCAGCATCAGGAAGCAGTTGTCTGCAAGGCATGTGCCCAGCATCGTCATGGAGACCAAGGACATTCCGGTAGGCCACTTGGCGGGCGAACGATGATGGCACAATATAACTTGACGAATGAAAATTATGGAGCACCAACACGAACACCTTGAATATTGACATCCTCCGATACCTTTCATTCCATTTGCAGTACACTCACTCTGGCAAGAAGGTAGAAATAGCCGTCAAGAGGATCGTCAGCGGGGAGAACGTGAAGCCCTCGGGCGCATTGGCCAATCCTCAGTCCCTGGATGCCTACAGGAACTTGGAAAAGTTGAAAGGATACTGAAGGTTCCATTGGTATCACCATCATCATCAATATTGCCAACAACTTTGCTAGTGGTAAATATGATGATGATGATGACGATGACCCCCCAGAATTGATGTCGTTCACTTGTATGCAGAGAGATACATTATTGTTTGCGTTTGTTGTTGTTGCTGCTTTTGTAAACAACATTGCTAGGATCAGTTAGAAGTTGTATGCCTACGATCTTATTTGATTGTATATCTTGATACTTCTGTTGGATCCATCACTAACAGATGAATGAGAGATGGATGAATGAATGAATGAGGTCTGAGGTAATTCTGCGATGCATGCTCGCTAGCCCGACCGGGCTCTTGCGCTCGTCTGCTTTTGGGGGCCTGAACCTTGTCTCGTCCTCACGAGGGGAATAATCTCAAATCACAAATAATTTTCCTTGCATGCCTGGTCATTTGGGGCCGATAGCATTCTGTTCGGGAACTGAACGTCGATGAGATGACTCCTGCTTTAAAGTCCTTGTTTTTATTTTTTTGTGAGCAGTCTCCGCTAAAACTTTGTTTGGGTTTCTAGGTCAATTTTTTGGAATCGTTATTTATGTCTCGGTTTTTCTTTTTTGTCGAAATCCATTAAATGTTTCGTGGGAATTTCATTTTTGCTCCTTTGGTCCTGGGATGTTTGAAGTCAGGAGAGATGGATCAATCATTTCAACAGACCCAGGAAAAGGTCCGTTATCAGTGCAAGTTGATAACTTGCATAAAACAAGTGCTTCGTTCATTTAGTTGCGAAGGACAAAGACAGCATTAGCGAATTGAATCTAGCAAACTGCCAAAGTTCTAACGAGTCTCGTGGTTTGCGCGTGAGGAGCGGCAGACGAGCCTTCGTCATCGTTGTACGATCCATACTGACTCATTAGTGAGCAATTCAGTTGTTTCCCACCAGAGTATTGCATGACATCGATGGAGCTTCCATGTTGGATGACATTGGAGATCACATTCCATATGTCCTGCTCGGCCCGCATTTTCATTCTTCCTCCTCTCCAGGGTATCACTTTTGCCATCTTTGTCGATGGCAGCCACTGGGCCCTTCAGGATGCCAACATGAAGCCAGGACAACGAAGACACGAGACGCCCCAACATTATGCACATGACGCCTTACAAATTAACTATTATTATTATTATTGTTGTTGTTGTTATTAATTATTGTTACAAGTTTTCCATGGAATGAATTATCTCCATCTGTGGTCTCGCTATCCTTGCCTCTGAGATGTCAGTGCCGTCTAACCACGAACAGCCTATCAGGAAGAGTTTCTGGAGTTGTGGGAGGGGCAACATCAGGTCATGGTAAGGGGCCAATGAGACTGAGGCATTGGGAATCATGCAGATGTTGCTGTTGATGGTGTTAGGGATTCCTTGATCTTGTTGACTGGTGCTAGGAACAGCTGGAGATGACGAAGAGGGAGTCGATTGGATGCAAGGATTATGAACTGCAGCCAATGGTTGATGAGAGGAAGGACCTCCCTGTACAGTAACAGGTGAATATTTTGATTGGTGCTGCTTATTCGCCAGTAAAAGCTGTGGTTGATGTTTGCTTGGAGTCTGCTGATTGGCTGGAGCCAGAGAAGGTGAAGCTCTATTGGCCAGAAATTCTAGAGCCTTGCAGGTGACCTCGATGCAGTAGGACAAGTCCAGCACCTGCAACTTTGTCAGGGCCTTGGAAATGAGCTCCAGTGAGGCGTCTCCGATTTCAGTTCCGACCAGCTTGAGTTCGATGCAGTTTTGCAGCCTGCAACTGGAAGAGGTCACTCCAGGTTTGTTGTCTGTCGGGGAGGAGAGGAGTGACTTCAGGCGGAGATCATTCAGGTGGGAAACCCAGGACAAATCCAGGTGAGTGAGAACAGGGCAAGAACTACTGGAGCAGAGGCAGCTAATGGCAGACCAGGGACAAGCCTCCAGCTTCAGTCGCCGAAGTCTGAAAAGTCTTTCCATCAACCACGACATTTGATCTCTGCTGATGCTTGCATGACTCAAGACGAGGATCTCAGGTTGATGTTTTGCCACTGCAATGAGGTGTACCTGGAGAATTGAAAAAAATTAGATTGTCATTGAACAGAGATTAATATTAAACAATAATTTAAATTATTATTAAAATTATTAAAAATTATAATATTATTAACTAATAACTAATATTGCCAGGAATTGACAATCTAAATTTAAGGTTTTAACCTAACAATGGTGACCAGTACAAGACTTTTCAACATCATCATCATCATCACCATAATTATTAGCACAAATAGTTCATGTAATCGTACAAATCTCCTAATCAGCATAATCATCACCCCATCATTTTCTCACGAATCACCAAAGCATCACCTTCTTGATCTTTCTCCTGCTAACATCCATGCTTCTCCAAAGTGGTGAGAAGTAGCACCAGGTGTTCCAAGTTCGGCAGACCAGCATGCAAGTCGACAGCTCCCGAGGCCCCAGCCACCCAAAGACCCTCAGCCAGTGTTCCATGGTCAGCGGGTGGTTGATCAAACCATTGCCCATCTCCGTGGGGAGAAACTTTGGGGGAGGGTTGGAGAATATGGGCCTCACAACAAACTGAGGAGCATGGGGACCCAGTGGATATGAAGTGCAGGGTTCTTTGATCTTCTCAGATGATGGAGGTGATGATGCCGGTGGATTGATGGAAGGATTGAAAATGGATGACTGAGGACATGTGACGGAGTTAGGAGGAAATGGAAATGACGACGTGACCTTCAGAGAATCCTTGGAAGTTTGATTGTCTGGCGACATCTGAATTTAATGAAGTGAATGTACATTTGAACTACATTTTTCGAAAAAAGCAGATTGGACATTATATAATTAAAATTAGACATTTATACATTTAACATTTGGAAATGGGCGGCAACTATAAACACGAATTCCACTTTGGCCTTCCTGGCAGCTGGCCATCCACTTGCCCACCTTTCCACTTCAAAGAACTCAATGTCTAATCGAGCCCAAATTAATCCTTTAACCCACCTCGGTCGTCGGGTTCGACCACTCACCATCTTCGGCCTCTTGTCCTCGACTCCACTCCTGATGCTTTCATTCCAGTTCCGTTTCCTTGCATCGACCGGCTCCGAGTGGGCAATCATCTTTGCTTTCTTCAGCATCTTGTCTTTGCTGGGATTTCCCATCAGAAGATTAGGATTGGAGGCCAGAGCGACCGAGTCGTCGTCTTCGTCCTCGGATTCGGAGACGAACTCTTTTTTCTTCGGCGACGACGACAGCAACATCGATGACGATGATGATGAAGTGGGAGGGACGGTCGAGGATTTGTTCGGTCTAGGCTGAGGAAGTCGGTGCAAGTCGTTCGTTAATGAATGCGTAAGTTTTGTGGAAGGTTTTAAAACGACAGCAGTCTAATAGAAGATAATGATAAATCATCTAAAATCAAAGTCATTTTTAGAGAACAAAGAATAAAGCAAAGCTTCCTACATTAGTAGCAAGTACTGCCAGGACACCAACCTTTTTCTGACCCGATTTGCCAGCTTCACAGCAGCCCGGGCAGTCCCAGCTGTTCGGCAGGTCCTCGTTGGTTACCGGTTCGAGCCCGGCAAGTTCGGGGTGCCTCAGCTTAAAGCAGAGCGGATGGGTTATCTTCCAGCATATGGAACATTCCATGAGCTCGTTGGAAGCATTGAGACCACTTCTACTGGCGGCAGAGTCAAAGGATTTCGACGGAGACTTGGTTGAGGTCTCGGCACCTTGGTCGAGGTGAAGTCTGGAATCCTCTGCTGGATCTCCAGGTGGTAAGGAGTTCTGACACTGGTGGAAAGGGGCGGTGCTGGCAGAAGGGGTTGGATGATCACCTTTTCCACACATGCTGCAGACTGCAGAGGTGGAGAGGATTGGCTGGAAGCATTTGAACGATCACTATGATTGGCTAAAATTCAGTAAGCTCTCTAATAGGCTGATATATATTGTATAATATTTATTATTTAAGTTTAAAATTAATTCATAAGAAAAAAATTAAATCTATTAAATATTTATCGATTAATCTACTCAACATTCACTCACGGCCAAGCACTGCCTGCTGATGCAAGTCTGCTTCATCTTCCCCTGACCTCCAAACTTCTTCATGTCCCTGCAGAAGTGGCACTCCCCGCACTCCCCTCTCGTGCAGGGCTCACACTTCTTGCACCGCACCCTGCGCCTCCTTAGCACTGACTCTCTCCCAGTAACCGACCACATGTCCGGGTGGCCCTGAGGAGTGCCGGCCTCTGCCGACGGGCCTCCACCCAAATGGCTGACTTGGGATGACGTGCTGTCGACAAATGTCAGCAGATGGGAAAGTTTGCTTTGTTGATCTGTAATGGGGATCTGTTGGTCTGATGAGAAAGAACTGGGTGGTTTTGGGGAGGAATCCATGGGGCCCTAGCAGGATAAACAATAGACTATAATCATTAATATTATTATATTTAACAATACAAACAACATTAGATTGCATGGAAGTAATTTAAATAAATCATGTTCTCTCAAAAATTTCAACTGACCATTAACCATGGGTTAACGACATTAAAGATGCAATAAAGATGATTTGTATGCAATAATTAGCAATAAGATACAACGTCCAATCAGACGTACCTCTCTGCAAACAAAGGACATGATTGGTCTGCCTGTGATGACAGACTTTGATTGATTGGCAATACTGCAGTCTTGGAAAATTTTCTGGGAGAGAAGCCATCATCATAACCACCATCATCATCATCACCATCATCATCATCATCATCATCATCATCATCATCACTATTATCATTATCACCACTGCTGTCAGCAGCACAAATGTTTTAAAGAATCATAAAATGTTGTCCCCGACCATTGCATCGCTGATGATGTCATCGTGGTGGTGAAGGTCAGAGGGCTGGCTCGAGAATCCCTCGTCCAATAGGAATTCAACGATGGACCTCATGCCCTCCAATTCGTGCTTGGTCGGGCAAACCTTTGTCTGAAAAAAATGCATGAACGTTTGTTTAAAAGAGCAAGTTTGTCAGAATTCATTTAGAAAAAACAATCAAATTGAGTCCACTAAATTTAAAGATATTTATGATAATGGCTCGTAGAGAAGGGAGATTAGTGCCCTTCGAGCTTTTATAGGTCATCCAATGAGGTTCTGATCAACTTGACCCGACCTCGTTTTTGCTCTGCTTTTGAGTTAGAAGGCAATTTTCCAACTTTACAGTCACTACTTTGATGATGTTTGGGGTTAATGATGATGATGATGGTGGTGGAGGTGACGATGATGACGCTACTTTCGCCAGAGAAGCTGGAGCAGATGACGACGATGATGAGGATGTTTCACCTTCCAGGTATTTCTCCGAGTTTTGAAGCCTAGAAAAATCCAATTTGGTAGTTACCACCACTGCCCATATCATCATCATCATCATCACCATCATCATCATCATCATCATCACCTCACATCATCTTCATCATCACCTCACATCTTCAGGTTCCAGCACCGCTTCCTCCACATCAGTATCTTCATTACTGCTCAGCACAACCTTTTCGTGACCTTCGACATTTCGATCCTGACTCTCGAGATCCATACCTGACCTGATTTGCCTGGACTGACCCAGAATGGAGGTCAGGTAGGAGTCCAGGATGTGCCAGAGTCTCTTGCTGAAGATCTGGAAATTGCAGAACATTCTAGAAGCTTCTACCATCATTATATATCACCGTCATCATCATCACCAAAACCACTACCATCATCGTCGTCGTTATCATCACCACTTCATCCTCACCACGTTGTCGACATGGACGTCGTTCAGCTCCCGTAACAATTTGTAAGCTCGGATCTGATTGGCCATTGAGAAGCTGTTGAGAAACGTTCCGCCAATTGTGAGAGCATCTTCTATAGTGTAGTGAGCAGTGATCCAGCCTATCAAGGTTGAGGTTGGAACGCGTGTGATTGGTCAATAAACAAATTAAACGAACGAATGGATGGATTAGGAAAGAGACAAGAAACGAAACAATCATCATCATCAGCAGCAGGAGCTTAAACATCACCTTCACTGCTAGCATCACCACCATCATCATCATCATCAGCAGTAGCAGCAACATTGCCAAGGTCATCATCATCATCACCACCATCTCCACCAGACCTGATGGAATGAGCAGAGTCCATCCATGCTCTACCTTCAACCTCTGACAGGCCACAACTTCATCACCAAGGAAGGTCTGCTCAGGTGATCTTTTCCACTCCGAGAAGGATTGGTAGCTTTCGGAGGAGGGTTGGATAAGCCACAGAACCTTTATTTGTAATGAATTACGATGGAGATAGTGAATAATAACAGTAATAATAATAAATAATAATAATAATAATAATAATAATTATGATGATAATAAAAATTTGCAGTCGTAATAAATTGTATCTTCATTCGTGAACTAATTTTCGTGACAAGATTGGCATATCGGTTTTGCAAATGACTTTATCATTATTATTATTATTATAATTACTATTATTATTGTTGTTAATGCTATTATTAATATTATTGTTGCTATTATTATTGTTATTATTATTATTATTATTATTATTAATTACTATTATTATTTCAGTCTCCTACTATCTTTCCATGGAGCAAGTGGATCCACTGTGATGGCAAGCTGATGTTAAAGTTGTCAAAGTGACCTGGAAGCGTCATGGAACAGAATCTAAAAAGAAATATATAATTAAGCATAATTTCTATAATTATGAATAATTATAATATAAATAATAATAATATAAAGCTCATGACAAGGTAGCATTGTCCATAGGGAATTAGGCACGGTAATTGCATGAACCATAACCATGCACTCATGACCTTTGAACTTTGAGGCAACCTTCAGGGAGGTCACCATCCGAGGGGGTTGAGAAATTGGCCCAGTCCAACAGTCGAACCTGATGTTGTTAAAGAAGTCAATGATACAAACGCATCATCAGGAATAATAATAATAATAATAATAATAATAATAATAATAATAACAACAACAATAATAATAACAATAACAACAATAATAATAATAATAGTAATATCACCAATCGTATTAAAAATAAATCCATCAATCCTGGTTAACCAATCCCTCTCACCACTTCGGGCTGCTCCACGTAGGTTTCCAGCTTCGTCCCCAAAAAGTCGAACCTTTCAAGAGCCGAAAGTTCCTCCCTCTTCGTTTCTGACAGTCTCGTGAACTCCTTCATCGTCATGCCTTTCCTCTCGCCTTTGCTCGTCAACACCTGTACGACCTTCTTGGAACCTTGGAAATGGAAAAGAGATGAAACTCTCTTTGATTAAAGTTTTAAAGTCAGATGCACTTGAGGTTATCATTATTAAGGTTTAAAGTATTGAGTATTTTGAATATGTTAAGTAATAATATATTTTTGGAGTCACGACCTCTATAAATATTATTTGACTAACTGACGACATGACAACGATAACAATGAAATGTCCTTAGTGTTTCTGGAGTTATGTTTTTGCGGACGGCTTGATTAATTTTTAAACAAAAGCAATCGTATCTGACCGACACATTTCTTGATGTCGTTCATGGTGAAGTTTTGGCTTGGGACCCTGAAAGATTTCAGAAAACACTTTACAGGTATTTAACACATCAAATACAAACTCACCTCATTCCTAGGCCTGACTTATCCTTGATCAATAGAGGATTCTCAAATCCATGCTCTTGAAAGTAGCTGTACTTGAGCTCTGCAAGAACAAATATAAATATAATGTAAACAAATATAATAGTTTCAAAGTTATTTGGTGTTAAAATCATTTACTAAACCGAACACTGAAGTTCTTCATAAAAATTATGAGCGAAATAAACAGTTCAGTCTTTAACTTAAATTTTCACTTTTTAAGTCTTCAGTTTCCTCAGACATTTTAAACTCACCCCATCCCTTCAATTCCGTAACGAAGGTTTGATTGCATTTTTTGTTGCTTTTGATTCTATCGGCAATGTTGAATAGTTTATCCTGTCGGACATCTTTTCTGTCCATGTTATCGAAGGCCCTTCTTCTGTACGGAGAGACTTGTTTACGACTTGTGGCTTGTGTTTAAAAGTAAACGATCATTGGGATTAGGAATATGATTTATTTTGTTCTGATTAACTGATGCCGTAACTTAAATAATTAATTTTGTTATATGTTATAGAGCAAAACTTAATAAGGCAGATAAAAATTTTAAACTTCATAGAAAAAGTTTGATTGTGTTTCATTTTTGTGCTCAATCAACGATAACCTAAAAATACGATTTCGTTTATTTAATCAACAAGAGACCTTTTTGAAAAAATTATATCATAACTTATAAACCGCCCTTATTAAGTATAACTACTTCAATAAAATAAGCGTGATTCTAAAACACGAAGTCACGCTCCAACTCGACTAGCAATCACACCTTCTCTCCAAGCACATCACTTGAGAAACTTCTTTTCTATTGCCAACAAGGAAATAGCTGAAATGGCATCCCTGGTTAGTTGCTCGGATCCAAGCCTCCACACTAAATATCATTTGTCACCTGGGAATACCTTAGCATATCATCTTCAATTCTCCCACAAACTAGGTGGCAGACGTTAGCCCCCGAGAAGGTCATATTCTGTCGTGTTTAAAACCGAGTTTATTTACAAAAGCCGAACTCAAAAAACGAAGGAGAGCGGAAGTCCCGCCTAGGACTAATATAGGCCGAATAGATATCAAAATCCAAATATATATAGTGGCGGACATAAGGGAAAAGAACCTTAATAATTGAACCATGAACGGTTCTAGTTTTGTTCGAGTTCTCAGTTAACCTAAGTTCGATTCTGTTCGAGTTCTTCAAAATGTTGGATTCTAGTTCTGTCTTTAGAACCGGGTCCGGGTTCTTTCCCACCTCTAAGTATTTTCTCAGGTATTCAACCAACAATCTTTTTGTGTCAAGCATTGCGGCAATGACTCAGTTTAAGAAAAAAATAAATAAAAAAATAAGACAAAATGAACACAGAAATAAAAACAAACAAACAAACAAACAAACAAACAGAACTTGTTTATTCCTCTGCAACATGCAACGCGGCATGAATAACACGAACAATGGAAGAAGTAAGAATGGGGAAACAAGAAACATTCCCCAAAAAATAATCCTTGTTATACAAAAATACCGCTTGTTAAAATCTACAACAAGACAACAAGAGTCTTTCTGTTAAGTCACTCCTTATTGACATTTGAGATTCTTTGGATCAGCCGGTAATTACGTTCGAGACCTTATAATTAGCACATATTTTCTACGAGGCCAAAAAGTTGTAAGCGAGAGTAATTGATATAGAAAAGCTCTCTCATCTTGATTGCACGGGCAAGAACAAGTTACCATCTGCATAGCAATACCACAAATGTCATTATTATTATTATTATTATTATTTGTGTTATTATTTTTATTCGTATTATTATTATTATTACTATTACTATTATTATTTTTATTTCTATTATTATTATTATTATTATTATTATTGTTGTTGTTGTTATTATTATTATTATTACTATTATTATTA